>JAKSZT010053764.1:11374946-11431404 GCA_026826555.1 Tolypeutes matacus | reverse complement strand
ATTTATTTATTTATTTATTTATTTATTTATTTATTTATTTATTTATTTTATTTATTTTTTTTTTACCAGTTATTCTCTCCTATTTCAGCAATAGATGGGGATCTCCTTGAAGATCTCTGTATCCACAGTTTAACAGAGGGGCTAGTACATTGAGGGGAGACAAAAGAAATTCTTTTGGGCTCTTTATACTATAAAGCTATTAATTCAGAGTCTCTTCTTATAATAGAGGTCAAAGATCATCATTAAGTGTGGGAAGCATTTTACCAACCACATAGATGTTTGACGGAAGCTGTGAATGATGAAAGGCTAGAGTCTCTTTAACCGGGGTAGAAGAAATGGTATGAAAGAGGCCAGAGTAGAATGTGAGAGTAATAGACTCAATGAGTTATTTTCCCCTGTAATCACCACATTGTGTAGTCCCTTCCTTCGTAGATTATGGGTTTGACCAAGTGAATTAGTTGATCAATGGGACATTAATAAACGTGACACAAGCAGATGTTGAAAAGTGCCTGCCCATTAAGGCTTGCCCTCTCTTGCTGTTGGCAATCCCTCTGCCACCCTATAAAAAATGTCAGAAGGGTGAGAACACAAGTACATGGGGATCCTGGCATCTCAGGGCCACATCAGCTATTTCAGACTAGACTTAAGTCACAAGTAAGGCCAGTGATGTCATGTGGAATAAAGACAAATGGTCCAGCTGCACCCAGCCCAAATAGATAACTCATAGCATGTTTTAAGTCACTTGATTTATTTCACAGCAAAAGGCAACCAATACAGATGCCTTGACACAGACTAGGGCATGATGGGTGGCCATAATGTGTTCTTCCCTGAGAGGGAGACATAGCATGCCTGAAACATATTTCCCAAGACTGTGCAAGCTTTATTTTTGCCATTCAAATTAGTTTTCAAACTCACTGCTATGAATTTTTAAAGAATGTTAAATTGTTAAAGGCAGCTCAACAAGTTATGGAAACATTACTCCTAAAAATTTCTGTCCAGGCACTTTATCTCATCTAATCCCAATTACTAACTCAATTGTCCTTCTAGTATTCAGAAAGACATACAGATGAACAGAGATTAGTTAAATGACATAGTTAAGGTTTCCTTATTAATGAAAAAAATGAGGAAGAAAAACGCTCAACCATATCAATATCTCACAAAATCAAACCCTATATTCTTTTTTTTATCTTTAGCAATAATAATTATACTTATTATATATAATTATAATTATTTATAATTAATAACTTTTTTCTGTTAGTTTTTATTTTATTTATAAGTTTTGCATTGGAAATATTTAAAAAATAAATACATATATGTATAATTTGTTATAAAATATACAGTAGAGTCATTTAGATCATGTTAGTATAGATAATAAAATTATAGAGAAATATTTTAAGCAACTGCTGGAAACTTGCTGGTAATTCCATATGTAAAAGGAGAGTGATCTGGAGAACTGAACTGAAAACAAAGAGAGAACCAGGGCATATACATGGAGAAAGGTGGAACAAGATATCATCAGACGAGCTAGTGGGAAAGGGCTACAATCAGGAGACACTGCAAAATAAATGCATTAACGATAATTGCAGAGTATACTACAAAGCAACAGGCAATGAGAAATTAAGTTCAAGTGGCCTTTTTTTTCCCTTAGGGACCAATAATATGAAAACAAATGCCTATTATTACAGATATTTTTTTTGGCAGGGGAGTAGACAATGTCTAAATTTAAAACAAAAATTAAGATTGAGGAAGAAGAGAAAGCCTGTTTGGATTGATGTGCTTTAATCTGAACCACCACTGCCATGAGGATTTCCAGTGTACAAATTTAGAAATAAATGAATCCAGACAGATGCAATATAGGGACCTGTAGATGAAATCATGGAGTCCCAATTCACCTAGCTAAGTTGATGCACTTAGGACCTCTACTTTGGCCAAGATCATTTTTTATGTTTACATCCAATGAAAGAGAAAAAATGATTCAAAGAATGGAAAATGTGTACATGTCCTCAACATCCCAAAACTATAATCATGTCAGAACTTCATCATTTCCAATCTGGCTTTTCACTCCCTCCCCAATATCCCAGTCTCCAGACTATCTTCTCACTAATCCTTTATTCACAAATCTACTAGTATGATGCACTTAAAATGAAAAGCTTCCATATTAATTACATTATAAATACTTAATTGTTTTCCACATACTCTGAAGAATACGATAAAAACCCCTTCCTGACGTCATCTCTGCTCATCTCTGTACAAGTCCAATGAGGCCAGCCTGACCCTCCTCCATTCTCTCCTGTGCAGCAGGCAATCTAGCCACCGTGAACATTCTGAATATTTTATGAGTGTCACTTTGCTGTAATCATCTGTTCATAAGTTAGTATCTCCACTTAACCACAAGTCAATGAATGGCAATGATAATATTCTAAATATCTTTGCAATACCAGTTCATCTTTGGCACATACAGCAATTAGTTAAAAAATCATAATGAATAAATGTATGAGGGGTTTAAGTCAAATAAACAGAGGGCAAATAAGTACACTATTGCTGTAAACATTCATTATCCAGAGAGGTATTCTCTAATTTACTTAATACTTGTATACGCAATGTCATATCTGTTAGTCTATTACAAACATTGGCCTATCAGTTGGCAAGAATAATTCCATTTGATGTCACAAGACTAGGTGTGTCTGAAGACTGAAAAAATTGTTAATTTTGATTTCAGTATAGACTAAATACAACAGTTTAGTGAACCTATACAATCACCAACTATAGAGATTCTCTGTTAGAATTAAAGAAATCTAATTCATATTTGATTTGAGCAAACTATCCTCAAATAAAATACCTTGAAGGTAGAGTTACAGTGATAACAGAGTAAATATAATGTGAACTGTTTCCTTAATCTCCATTTGTACTAAAATTGAATTATTCTTTTAAAAGGTCCCCATTATTAATCAGGGACCAGGGACCAAACCTGAAATTGAGAAGAAAAGGGTTTTGAAGTTTGCTGAAGAGATTTCCCTTAGCCATATTGATCCTGAGCTGTGCTTCTTAATTTAATTTGATTTGTTACAAAACCACAGGATTATTTAAGCCCGAAGGGTGGGAGAATGTCATCAGTAGTTTAAACATATAAGGATATATGTGCTCTGGTTTGTGTTTTTAATGAAGACCAGGGGAAGGGTTATCAAGCAGATTCTGAAGGATGATTCCAAAGGCATGGGAAGATTAGCCAGGTATATCATAATTGCTCATATCTTGCTCCCAAATAGATTCAAAACAACAAAAAACACAGTGGTGTTTGATAGAGAAAGGAAATTGGTAGCAAACAATCAGGGAAATGGGGCCACCGGCAGTGCCGAATTGTAAAAATTATCAATTGATTGTAAAATCTATAGTTTAAAAGTATTTTAAAAATGAGAAACAAGATAGCCAAAAATAAGTACTTGCTTTTGCCTATAAAACAAGTATTGTTTAGAGTGATAAGCAGTTAAAATTTGTAGCATTATAGTCTTAATTTTGTTTGCTGAGAATAACAATAATTTTTAGAATATAGTATGCTCTCTGATTTTTGTATTATATTGTTTGTGGAAATTATAAATTAGTCTATCTTGACCTGCATTATGTGATAGCTTTATGTGTTGGAATAAAAGTCTACGTAATGTTCTTATAAGAGGAATCAGAATTTTCTTCTTTGCCACAGAATTATACATTTTTTAAGATAACTACCTAGGAATATGGGCAGAGGAATAAAAGTCCATCTTTTAATGTCAGCAGTTTAGGAGGGGAATAAAAAGCTATCCTGGATAATGTTTGTGTTTTTCATTAGCAATATAGGCATGTGTCCATGTAGACTGATGGAAATAGAGTCAGGCCACAATAAAATGTTCATGTTGAGGATATATATTCTCAGAATCCAGTCACATATGCCAAAAATTAATGAAACCTGCAGCATAATTTTTCTACCTTGTAGAACTATCTGATAAAGTAATGTCTGATGATAAATTGGGTTTATGGCGAGCTGCTAGATTCAATCTATGGTAGTAAATCTTCTAAACTAACTTCTCATAGCCCACAAGCCAGAGTCAATGTAATGTTCACCAACTGTCCCTTGAATCAAACCCAATTTGACATACTAGTATCCCTCTGTAAAATTTTCTTTTATAAGAGGTCACAAAGAGTTCACAATAATACTGAAAAAGGAAATATTCTGAGTAAAGTAATTGAAATTCCCTTTCAAAAACATTCCATGTTCATTGCATCCATTTACACCTTAAAGGTACATTACTTGATACCTCATGCATTTTTTTCTTTGCTTGAAATGCAGATAGATATTCCCAAATCAAATAAGATGTATTACTAAATAGCTTTTCAGGAGGGTGTACTTGCTTTTCCCTTAGGATTTCTCCTCAATATCAGTGCCCATTAGTTGCTAAATACAATCCTATTTCATAAAGTGCCTGACTTCAGAAGATGCGAACTTTTAAAAACCATACAATTTAGAACTACAGAAAGCTGTTTACCACAAACCCACATGAAAAGTTAGAACTGCAAAAAGCTGATTTCCATAACTTCTCTAAGAAATCCTAGAATTTGTTTTTAATCAACTTATTTGTTGGTATCTCCTATGTGGCTTTATTCCATTTACATTAATAGGCAACACTGATTCCTGATTATGGCTGCCTTTAAATTAGTTGCTCAAAATTCACATTTCTGTGAAGTTAAGACTACATAAATTGAAGTCAAGGGTCCATAATTATCCAGTGACCATTTACCCCAACAGGTTTGTATTCTGTCTTAGCTACAAGAAAACTTAGAAACACAATAAGAACCAAAAAATGTCATCAGTTCATTGTAGGTATGTGATAAGGGCTACTTCAATTTCTTTCTTTGATTACTTCTGTTCTGGTTTATCCCAGAATATCTTATTTTCAATGAGGTTCAACCTGTATGCAATTTAAGTACATTTAAATAGACAAAACATAAATTTTAAATAAAGTAATAAAATATCTAATGACTTGTAAAGGAGAATATGGCCAATTTGTATAATGTATAGCTCCATAAGGATAGTAGACAAAGAGACAATTAAAGATATAAATATTAAACATATATAGCCAGAATAGTTCAACTCTTCCAAACCCATATTTAGGGTAACTGATTATTGTTAATTTTCTATACACTGCAACTATAGCGCCCATGATATTATTCTATTTTAAACCCAGCAATCAAGGAAAAACTGTGGTATCTATAGAATAAATATTCCACTAGATAAAAGATACATGCCTACTACAGCAATTGTATGGAATATAAAGTAATATTAATATCAAAGATTGTTTTAGAAAGTAATGATATAGATGGTGAGCTGCTAGATTCAATCTATTGAAAACCCTGTGATTCCATGAAAAACAACAACAAAGACAAAACAAAACAAAGACCTAAAAGAAATGTCCAATTTGAAAACAATGAAAGAAAATAAAATTGTATTGAAATTTTGGAGGTGCTCTACCCAGGCAATCTTCCAAAATAAAACAGATTTATTTTCATTTTCAAACAATCTTTTTTTCTTAAATAAATGTGTATTCCCTATATTAAACATCAGTGATGGGAAAGCCACTTCTTTCAGTGAACAATAATATAGGAGGGGAAATTGCATGAACAAATTGATGTGGAGGCCATTGATGTGGAGACCATCTGCTTCTGATCTCAACTGAACTCTTCTTACCCCTGCAGGAATAGCAGCAGTGGGTTTTCACGTCTCTTAGGAAACCTTGTATTTTCTACCTTTCATTTGGAGGTTCTGAGGGCAGGGAGAGAGAAAAACAGGTGTAATATGGGGGCTTTTTTGGGACTTGGGACTTGTACTGAATGAATTGCAACAACAGATACAGGCCATTATATATCTTGCCATAACCTACAAAATTGTGTGGGAGAGAGTATAAACTACAACGTAAACTATAATCCATGCTTAGTGGCAAAGCTCCAAAATGTGTTCATCAGTTGTAAAAATGTACCCACTAATGAAGGATGTTGATAATGTGGGAAAATGTAGGAAGTGTACAGAGCAGGACATATGAGAATACCCTTTATTTTTTACGTAACATTTATGTAATCTAAGTATCTCAAAAAATAAAAAAAAAAACATATATTTTAAAAAAAGAAGTGGATGGCATTTAGGATTTACAACATTATAGATAAGTTAAGGGCTGCGGTGAGAAGTTATTACTTGTGAAGAAAAGAAACAAAAGGGTGAGAGAGCAAATAAGCATCACAAACCAAGAAATTCCTGTAGCTGGACCACAGCTTAATTAAAGGAATACAGTATTAGCTAAGCCTACAAAGACAAATTATAGCCAGGTCACAGATGACCTTCTCAATTAAGAAGGGCTAAGAAGTTCTTTAAGATGCAATTGTTAACTTTGAAGAACTGGAGCAGAACAAGAATATTACTGGAGTCCCTTTTGTAAGCAGGGGCAGGGAGAAGCTAGAAATGAGAAACTAGTAAGAACATATTTACAACAGGAGCAATAAAAGTCTGTACTATCGCCATGACAGCAGAGATGGAAAGAAAGGAATACAGTTGAAAAATATTTAGAAGAATAATCCATACTGACTTAATAACCTTTTAAAAATAGAGTAGGAGAAAAAAGTTGAAGATTACTTTGAATTTGGTTTATGTGACTGAAGGAATAACAGTACACTTAAGGTAGAAAGAATAAGATAGAGGATCAAGGGCTGGCTTGACACAAGGGGTGAGCAGAAAGAACATTTAATGTGGGAAATACTAGCACAACATTTAAAAAATCATGTCTGAAGATAAGAATAGAAATCTGGGGTACAGCCAAAAATTCAAGACAAGATGGGTATAAAAAGGATAGCTAGTGTTTTTTGAGTACAAATGATGTTCCACATGCTTTGCTAAGTGTTTTACATGAATTATTTCTCCAATGACCTTTTGAAGTAGTATTTTTTATCATCCATTTTTTATAGGTGAATAAAGTGAAGCATGGAATGGTTGAGTAACATGCTCAAGTTAGTCATGTAGCTGGGGATACACTCAGACATTCCAATTCCAGAGCCCTCACTCCTTAGTCTCATATCCAAAAATGTGGGAAGCATCCACATAAAGGTGAGGAATGAAGCCTTAAGAATGGAAGGAGTTTGCTAATTTGAAATGAAGAAAGAGAGGTAAAGAAATACCACCGTCCCTCTTAGGGATACTTATACACACACACACACACACGTTTCTTCTCAAATGCACACACACATCCATATGTATGGGTATGTGTATGCATTGAGGAGAAAGAAAATAAACAGCTAACATTCATGGAGGAAAAAGAGATCCAGGATAATATAGCACCACAGAGTCATAATAAGAGAGTGGGCAGACAGGGAGGTATAAGGAAGTGATGACACAGTGCTAAAAAGAGGCAGAAGAGGGTGGAAGCCAAGAAGGATGATTGGATTTGTTTGGCAACTGTGTGGCTGGATTGCCTTAGTAAGTTTGTCTCAGTAGAGCATGGGGTATGAATACCAGCTAATTGAGAGTGGGAAAGTAAAGGCAAGTAAAGGCCTACTTTAAGCAGTTTAGTGCTAAAGAAGAGGAAAAAAAGAGAAGATATTTTGAGCAGGGGATAGAGGTTTGTTTCGTTCGTTTTTATTTAGGAGCAGGTAAACCAAAGTGTGTTGATCTAAAAGTGGAAAAGACTCAGTGAAGAAGGTAAGGGTCAAGGATTCCCTAAAGATTATTAACAACGCAAGTTTAAGTATCAAAAGTGAGGAAAATAAAGGAAGCCTTTAGAAAAAGAAAATCCCTTTCTCCTCCTTTGAAATAGAAAGTGGGTAAAGGTTGTGAAGATACAGAGATAACCCGAGTGGCACTGATAGAAGCCAAGGGGAATCATATTTGACAGCTTTGCCCTAAAAATGGCAGAATATGTTGTTATTTAAATATTTCGAGGGAAGAGAGGTGTAAGAGGAGATTGAGTTTTGTAGAGAGTGGAAAAGCCTGGAATTGCTGCTCTGTGGAATGTTCCAGGGAGTCAGGAAGAGATGAATGTAAGAACTATTGAGCAGTAGTGCTGGTTCGGCTGAACTTTTTATTAAAGCGATTCCTTTGCTGTGACAACCATTACAGAGCTAAAAGATGAAGTATCTTGAAATTGTCCTCTTCCAGTGGGCCCAAATATACTTCCCAATGACTCTACGAAAATCTAATAGTGTAGTAAAAATACTATACTCTAGATCAGATTTAAAAAGATCATAAAAGTGTTCTTTTCAAACTGTGGAGCAAGACATTATTAAATAAAATATGACCTAAGTGTGTCTAAGTGAAGTTGTTAGATATTTTGTAAAACTGGCAGGAAACCATTGCACTTGATGTTTGATTTATTTGCAAGAAAACCTGCTGCCCTCATCACCCTTAAGCCTCTGGAGACTTTTGCATATCAAGGAGACAAATTGCTTCAATATTATGTGTGTTTAAAAGGAAACTCTGAATCCACGAAGAGCATGATTACTTTGAAAGGAATCCCAAAAAGATTTTTAGAAATAAAAGGGCTTAACGTTTGAGCCATAATATGCTGATCACAATTACATATCTCCAGTTATATAGATTAAGGGAGGAAGTTTATACATACACAAAGGCACCTTTTCATAACTTCATATAATTGCAAAGGGTGCTAAGTGAGATGATTTGCTCAACTAGTCTCTGGGATAACTAAGCATCCCGAACAATATAACAACCTTCCTACCTACGTAGGCATTGCGAATTATTGGTTCAGAGAGAAAACTCTTACTGACTTTCCTCCAAAATATCTAGGCCAGGCAGTTTCTGCAGTGGAAGCAGATTTAAGTAAGAATCTCCTTTTTCCTTTCTCCTTTCTCAGTTCTTGATACCCAGTTAAGGTGTCTGGCCTTCACTGGCAGATAACAGGACAAGATCCATCTGAGCCTGTGTGGCACCATGATTTAGTGTCCTAGATAAAGGGATTTCATTTTCTTTTTGTGAGAACATGGCATGTAGAGAAATAATGGCCACGGGAGTAAATTAGAGGACTTTCTCTACTTTAAGTAAAACCATATGCTCTGTCACTGAGCTCGGAGCCTCCACCAGGGCCCCTCAGGCCCTGTGCCCAGTCTTGAGCCCTCATTCACTACTGCTAATCCTCTCAGCTTTCCACCCACCTCACCTGTCTGAGAACACTTGGCAGGGCTTGGGAGAAACATGAACAGTACCATTGGGTATTGTTTTCCCCCCAATTTTCTGAAATTAAATCCTTCTTCAGATCAGATTACCTTCCACCATTCCCACCATCCACATTTCTTGTTTGGAATATTGAGAAGCATCACCCTAACTGATCACAATAAATACAGATACAAATTAAAGAGCAGACAGGAATATACCCTTTGCCGCTCTATTATTCTATATAAAGTAGTAAAAGTGACAGGCTCAGCTGGTTGGGCTATTCAGACTTCATATTAACAATGAAACTTGGGATCAAACATATATGCTAAGAATGGTAAGATGGCTCACACGTAGTTTCAGGGACTGCCACACATAGTCCCCAAACAGCTTAGGAGTACATCAGAATGCTTGATTATACCTTTCTATATATTTGTCCCTATTTTTTCTTTTTTTCCCACAGGTGAGGAAACTGAGGTCTAATTATTTTAATTTGGTTGGTGGTTACTCATAGTATCAGAACTGGGCATGAAATTCAAGTCTTTTTTATTCCCAGGCCAGCATTAATTCTACTGCATTATGCTCCCTTAACAAAATGCTATGGATAAGTTGCCACCTCTATGTCTATGACTCTTACAAATTGTGGAGCCTTGCATGACAAATAATGTAAGATTAGTGGGGTCTGCTTCCTTGTATATGGTCAGCTGCAGCTTTCATTTTTCTCTGCACAGGCTACAGTAACGGGGAAAATCAAGGTGGCTCTTAGGATACTTGTCTCATCATGTTCTCTCTTGGGATCATATGGTTCAGATGAGCATGGAATATATATTTTTGGTAAAAGGGGTTCACCTGGAATATAAAGAAGAAAAAATGGTGGAAAGTGGATAATGGAAGAAGCATTAATGATCACCTTATATATTCCTCACATCGTGGTATGAACTTCACATGCACAACTATAGACTAACATAAGAATATTGCTACTCCTGTTTTACATCTGAGTTTACAGATGTAGAGTAAAAAAGATTAACTAACTTGACCAAAAAGCCAGCCTCAACTGTCAGCATGAAGACTAGAGTGTACCTCTGACCTCTTCTAATTCTATGCACTATCCAATGCATCGAATCACAGTCAAGAGCATCTTGCCCAGGATAGCTCATTCTCTTCAAATAAAGGAGAAAGGATCCACACACAAAGTTAGTATCTCTTACTAATATTTCATGCTTTCCCTAATATAGAGTCTTTGTGAAATGTTTCATTAACTTAATAGTCTTTCTACCTAATCAAAATACTACTCAGTTACATATATTAAACTTAAAAGAACACCAACATTATTTAAAATGCCTCATATATAAGTCACTTAATGAAATATATTCTTACTGTCCTTATCTAACTGTCATATTAGCTTGCTGTTGGGAACTATGGCCAATTTGTATTCTTGACATCATGCTATTTGTCAATAATTCAGAGAGATTTTCAAGAATGTGCACCACAATTTTTTTTTTCAAAGCCTTCCAGGATTTATAGTCCTTAAACTGTGGTATATATTTTATGAATTCTTAAGTATGCAAAAATAGAGAGGAGTCTAGTTCCAGTTTAAATGAAGCTATTGCCCTTGGAATGAATGAGATTATTAAATTTAATCATATACTTTGCTGTCATGTTGTTTGGCAAATGTTCTCTCCTTCAGTCCATGCACTGATCAATTTGTAGTCATTAATTTTAACCACCAATATTCTATTGGTGGTTTGGAGTATGAAAATGCTTGATTCAGAGCTCTTAAAAATATTTTGGTAAATGTGACTGCTGCTTTACCATTAAGTCTCATTAACTGTTGGCTGTTATTATATCTGGAAAATTTAATTCTTTGATAAGAAAAAAATTATTTAAGTTTCAAAGTTTTGAAATGCACTAGGAATTTTTTTTTTTTTTTTTTTTTTTAGGTACCAGGGCCAGGGATTGAACTTGGGATCTCATATGTGGGAAGCTGGTACCCAACCACTGAGCCACATGGACTTTCCTGAGTTGTTTGTTTGTTTTTTCATTTGTTTTGCTTGTTGTTTGTTTTTGTTTTTTTCAGGAGGCACCAGGAACTGAATCTGGGACCTCCCATGTGGGAGGCGGGAGCTTTCAACTGCTGCCACATCAGCTCCCCTCTTAGCACATTTCATTTACAAAAATCTGTGAGTACTCTGAGAGGTCAAGTCCTTATTCTTGACACACAATTTTAACCAAGTAAGAGTTTTTATAAGTGTCTCTCAACAACACCTGATAAATAACTTCAATGCTTTATTCAAGAATTCTCAAGAATAAATGGAAAACAAAATATATAAGGGCCTTTTTATGTTTCAATCCACTACATTTAAGAAGTTTTAAAATATTTTCAGCATTCTTTTTTTGATTTTTCTTATCAATTTGACTCACTACAAAGTTTGAAACACCTTAAGTACCAAATTATGGATCAATTCAATAAACCCAATTTGAGACCCTACAGTGAAAAAAACAACAACACTATTTTAGATGCTTTGGGGCCAAGGAAAAGAATAAGCCATTGTTGCCCTTGATTAATTCCATTTACATATTACCTCAGCTCACTAGAAAATTTATTTATGAGATAACTGTAGTCTGTGATTAACAGATAACATCACTATTCTACTTCACTTGAGAAAATCAATCCCATAGAATTTATGGCTTTTTTTTTCTTTTTTCAGTAGTGAGATGGAATTTAGCAGCATGGTTAAGAGCCTTTAACAGTCCTCCTGGATTGACATCTTGGCTCTTCTACTCCCCAGTTGTGTGGCTATGGGCAAGTCTTCACCTCAGTTTCATTATCTTTAAAATGGAAAATATAATAATTTCTCCCTCATGGTGTGACATAATCAGCACCTGTAACAGTGGCTAGCAAAAAGCAGGTGCTAAAAAAATTTTTCCTGTTATTGTTATATTAAAGTCTGCAAAATGTTTTCACTAATACAATGGTTTTCAAGGGATTTATGTGTTTTCCATTTGGAAATTAGGATCACTTTAATTTATTTATTCTTAATGCCAATGCTTTCTTAGTTCCTAGTTTAAGTTTTAAGGATTGTCTTTCTAGACTATTGTTAAATGATAATTAGATCCTTCATCTGATCAAAATCAGACAAAATTGAACTTGACTCTCCTTGTGTGTTGAATATTACAGGGATTTCACTGTATCAGTTAAAGGTATCATTTCATAGTTAATATTTAATTATTTCTTCTGTGGGAAGAAAGATAAGGAAATATAAAAGCATGCCCCCTCTGAGGATAAAAGGCTTTCTTATCCTAAGCCTTTTCTGTTAGCTACTGCATGAAAAATCAAGTTTATTTATTATTTCTATCCTTTCTAATTGACTCTATTTCACCAGTGAGATTAGTGTAGGGAGCTGCTAGTTCAAGAGCATCGTCAAAGTCTTTTCAAGAGGTCTTATTAATAGACTATTATATTCAAATAGGATAATGATCATAGAAAGCTTTATGGTCTATAAACATACAGATTTACTTGTTAATTTTTCATCAATCAGCAACTACTTCTTGAGTGTAGAATCCTCAAACCTTATAATACATGGAACATTTCTGTTTAGTTTATAAAGTACTGTACCTGATAAAATCTTATGCCTGTAATAACTTGAAGTTTTCATATATTGGACTTAAACAAGGAGCAATACTTATTATAAACATTGCTGTATGAATTTTATCTTTTTTTATTACACAAATATTTACCATAACCAAGGGATTTTTAGGCACTGATGGAACATGAAAGTTGGTAAGTTTAGTAAAAAGACTTTGCGCAATGACTACATTTACAAAACAGGAAAAGAATAGGGCTCCAGAGAAGGGAAAGGAGGCTTTTGCAAAGATATAAGAAGGCTTTTACCGATAGCACTTTTTTCACAATAAAGCAGGAGAGTTTCAGTAAGAGACCAAATCAAAAGATGATTAAGAGTTCAACCAACCAAATTTAAATAACTAAGTAAATAAATAAATATTATTAATGAACTTCAAGAGAGCAGTTTCCTTGTAGCCCTATGGAAAAATTAAAATTAAAAAAGGAATGAGTGAGTGGTGAAAAAAAAAAAAATTAAAGTAAACATAACCCAATTCAGTAGGAATTCCCAATGAACTCTTTATCCTCCTTGCAATTTCAAAATCTTCCAACCCTAATTTTTCTTCAAATTTCAGATACATCCTTGCTTCACATGCCTTCTTTTTTATTGCTTTGCTTCAAATTCCCAAGGAAATAAGTCTTGGGGAAGCAAAGACCAGAGTGATTTACGAAACTTCAAACAGTTACTTGAGATACTCTAGGAAGTGGAATTTTTCTAAGAAGGTTTGTTCCTAAACAACTACTCATTGGTATACCACAGACATTGTCCACTGGACCCTGACACCAGTTATTTCTTTGGGTTTTCAACCTTTTACTCTGAAGTTTTTAACACAGGCTATCATGGGCTGGTATCCAAAGTTCCTTGTGAGTAAACTATGTATTTTCAGAAAACAAAAGTGGCAGGACTTTATCCACCAGTTTTAAGTACCCTAAAATATAGGAAATTGCCTGTCATTCAAGTCTGTTTTACTGAAAATTCCCCAAATATACCTACCAATAAAAATCATTCCTCAAAAGCCAGAATCTAGCTAACTGGATCTCTGTTTTATCACTTCGGCTGTTTAGTCACAAAAGCCATGTTTCCTCACTTTCCTAACAACTACCAACTGTTCTCAATACCAGATACAATGTCCCTTTTCGATGCTTCACTCATACCCATAAGCATCTAAACATTTTGAAGAAAATCACCTGGATTTACAGTCTGATCATGACAATATATGTTCTCTATTGCCACAAGTCCATAGAAACGCCACAAAATTCTTTTTTCCTAATCTAAATTCTTATTTAGATTAGAATAAATTCTTATTTCTAAATCTTATTTTTCTATGTTTTCTCATCATCAAAAATTAGCTGTACCAAGACAAACTATTTGCAATATTCATTTCTGCCACATGCACCATGATTACAGTAAACTATTCTTCTCACTTTGTTGAAAAGATACATATCATTCTTCAAGAACATTCCAGTTCTCTTTCTTCCATTTTAAATGTATTTGCTATTTTCAACCTCTTCTTACCCATGTTTCCTTTGTCAGAATATGTGCTCATTTTAAGGATAATTTCTTCATCTGTGCTTTGATTTCTAGTCTCATTCAAGATTTACAACATCATCTATTTCTTCTTTCATTTAATCCTTCTCCTATTTAGTTGCTTTCCCATACCCAAAGCATGCAGTTATTTTTCTTTTTAATTCTACAATATTTATATATCAATCTTTTTTTTTTTCCCAAGCCTTCTGCCATAGATATATGAATAGAAAGCTTGGAGAATTGTTATTAAGATTAAATTAAATTAAATAATGTGATCAAATGTATTGGGTACAATGCTTGACAATAAGAGTTTAGGCAGAAATTTAAAATAAAAAAAAAAAGAAGGTAAAAAATTAAATGTTCAAAGCACAAAAAAAATTTTTTTATAATCAGATTTTCCTGACAGGCAGATAGAGTTAATCTCGTTTTTAATAATTTATTTGTTTTTAAATAATATAGTTTATCCCTTCCCATCAGCCAGCTAACTTTTACCAAACTATTATCAATTTTTGCCCCCCTACATTCTTAGAAAATTGCTCATTTAAAGTTTACCTATGATCTTGTCACCAAATTTAATGTTCTTGCATTTTAACTAACCACTGGAACCTTTGTAGCTTTCTGATAAATCCCTCTAGTTTTAGCTTGGGAGAAGTGACACTTATGATTCTTCTATTTTTTTTTCTCTTCTTCCAGTTCTACTAAGTCTTTTTCCTTCTTTTCCCCTTTAAACCTTATTAACACCTGGTTCAGTGTTCAATCCTCTCTTTACTGTTCTTCCCTTAGAAATCTCACAAACTCAACTGTCTCCTTAGGCAGAAACATCTAGTTCTATTTTTCTGCCAGACTATCATTTAAATTCATATTAGCATGTCCAAACACCTTTTGGACATCTCTACACAGATGCCTTAGGCACATCACACACAAGATCAGTTTAACCGTTCACTTACTTGGGCTTTGATTTCACTGTAGAGTTTGCTCTCCCACTCCCCACTTCCCTTTGCACAACCCACTTTCTTTCTGGGTTGATTTCATGAGAGGCATTTATCTTTTGTTGAGGGGCAAGAAAATATTATTTTCCAATGTCTGCAAAATAATTTCAAAAAGCTTTGTTCATGAAGTTGTTCAATATGTCTATGGTATAATTTCCTCTACAGAATTCATTTATAAGGAAAAACTTCCCTCTCCCACTGAAAATAATTGCTTTCAGTGGACGAGAAGAAATATATGACCATGACCAATCGAGTTCCCAAAACTGCTAAGAAATCACAGAACATGATTTAATGCAGAGGTACAAAAAACATATTAGCATTTTGTTTCTAATTTTCAGATCCTCTACTGTGTTTCAAAATTCTTTTTATGTAGCTGTCTTTATTATAGGCCAACTAAAAAATGTTTATCCCTCAGGCTCCCAGAACCAAGTAGAAGGAAATCTTGTGGTCTTTGTCTAGTAAAATAAAGATGAAATACACAAATAGATTGGACTCATAAATGAACTACTTGAGAGTATGTCTCTATTCATTAAACCTAACAAGGCTAAGCAATGTCAGCAGCAAGAGAAAGAGTAACCTATAAAAACATAACAGAAAAATAGAACTTAAATAGGTATAATTTTAAAGTGATGTTTTGAAACACTATTTGATAGCTACCATTGTTTAAAAAACAGATAAACATTTTTAAAGCCTCATTTACCAAGTGAATCAAAGTCTCATCTACCACGAAATCACAGAGCATGATAGCTTTTTGATTAGCACTGTTAGATATAGAAGCATTGTAATTCTTTTGTATTTCAGTTTTATTTTCTTAAAAGATCAATGGGAGAGCTCTAACTCCAAAGACACATTAATCCAGAAATTAGGAATCTTACTTAAGAAATTATCAAGCTATGGAATTTTTTTTGTTTTTTGTTTTCTTATTTGCTTGTTTTCACTAACAATTATTTTGGAATTGTCATGAAGTAGGTAACACTTCTCTCTTGAAAAGGACATAAATTCTGGCAGAACAGTAAGATGGGCTTCTGATGCAGGGCAGCATCTGTTCTATGCAGACTCAGACACACTAGGTTTGGCCAAGATGGAGGATGCACCTCTTTCAGTTTGCTGTCATTTCTTACTACCCATCTCTTGCAAGCAATGCAATGCAAATAAATTTATAGTCTTTTTCAGTTTGCTATCATTTCTTACTACACATCTCTTGCAAGCAATGCAATGAAAATAAATTTATAGTCTTTCTATTTTATCCTTCCTTAATTTTCTTCAAATAGCCTGCAGATGATACACCATATAACTCATTTCGGTCTCTAGCACACTCCTTGTCAGGAAATTCATTGCATATATATGCTGTCCTCAACTTGTTAACCATTAGTGCTGCAAAAACTCATTTTTAGGTCAGTTGCTAGGAATACAAAGCAAATTTTCTCTTCAGAATGACTTCATATGTAGTATATTGTATAAGGCCTATTTGCAAAAGCAAAAATAGTTTCAATTTATTGAGGAGGTACTATGTTTCAACAAAAATACTATATACTTTGGATACTTTATCTCACAGTTAACTTAATTTTTTATTCAATTGAGCTAATGCATACTCACAGAAAGTAAAAAAAGTGCATGCATCTTAACAGCACAGCTGGAGAATTTCATATATATATGAAATTGCCACCTGGATCAAGATATAGAACATTTCCATCATCCCAGAAAGTTCCTTTTTTGCCTCTTTTCAGTCAATACCAGTATTGTAATATTCCATTTGAAGAACCTGCCACATTTTATCCCTTCTCCTGTTGATGGGTTTCCACTTTGGTGCTATGATAGATAAAGCTGCTATGATTGTTTAGTTCTCTATATGTGGGATTCCTGGCTGATATAACTGGCATACATCTCATTTTAGTGGAAATTGCCAAAGAGTTTTTCAAAGTGGTTGTAGCAATTTTATTCCCCCTAGCAAAGTATGAGTATTCTGATTTCTCCACATTCTTGCCAAAACTTGGTATCATAGGTCAACAGCCATGCTGATGGGCATGTTGTGGTAACTCATTGTGGTTTTGATTTGCATTTCTCTATTGGCTAAAGTCGTTGAGCATCTTTCTATATGCATATTGGCCATTTGGATGGCCTTATTTTTATTTGTAGAGGTAACTTTTATTATCTGGAAATGAGTCCATTATCTATTCCAGTGAATTCTAAGGAAGGTAACATTACCTCAACTTTAATAACAGTGAAAATGGGGTTCTGAGAGGTAAAATAATTTACCAAATATCACACATCTAGTAAGTGGCAGAAGAGGTACTGTCATGCAGTGTGCCTTACTCGACAGTTTGTGCTCTTCAGGGCATTCTATACTATGGAGCATGGGGCTGACTCGGCTTTTGACTCGCAAGTTTGGTCTGCCCTGTCCCAAGAGCCCTTCCAGGCCGGGTGGGGCTGTACCATTGTTTGCCTTGGAGCCTGCAAGGGGCTAAAGATATACAAACCTTCCAATCTCCTCCTCTACTAACAGGGACTGATTGTTGAGGACTCAGAGGGGAGTGGAAATATTTCCTAGCTGGGAAAAGGGAGGGGGTTGGTAGAGAAGACTAGAGAACTGTCTCACAAAGTTTGAATTAGAATGCTCTTAGCCTCTAGACAGGAGGCTCTATCACATTGATCTGGTCTGCGTCACAAAAAATACACTCCAACCAGGCATTGACTTGAGAGCTGCCAAAGAGCACCATCTCCTGACAGACCAAGGAAGTGCACATAAGAAAATTAAAAATAAATAGGAGAGGCTTTTCCTGGCCTCTATAGCCTCCCTGCCCAAGGCCATAGGAAGCGACACTACAACCAATTACTGAGTCCAATGCCAAGTTTTGAATAACCAGCAGGACAATCCTAACAATCCAGGTCAAGCCAAAAATCAAAGAGCTGTGGTAACTCACAGCCTCCTGCCACTAAATCCCTATAAAAAAGAAAGAGATTGAGCATATGAGTAAAATACATCCTAACCAGATGCCTAAACACTAGCAAAAAATTATGAGCCATACTAAGAAAATAGAAGACATGGCCCAAGAAAAGGAATGCATCAAAGTCCCAGAAAAGATGCAGAATTTGAAAGAACTAATTAGCGAGATGAGCACAAATTTCCAAAATCAAATTAATGAGTTGAAAGACAATATAAAGAGATAAATGACATCAAGAAGACATTGAACGAATGCAAAGAAGAATTCAAAATCCTGAACAGAAGAGTAACAGAGTTCACGGCAATGAAAGACACAATAGGTGAGGTCAAAAACACATTTGAGGCATACAACAGCAGACTCGAAATGATAGAAGAAAGAATAAGTGAGACCGAAGACAGAGCAGCTAAAATTGAAAAGAATGGAAAAAATTGAGCAGTGGCTCAGAGAGTTGAATGACAACACAAAATGCAACAACATACATGCCATGGGAGTTCCAGAAGAGGAAGAGATGGGAAAAGGGGCAGAAAGATTATTTGAGGAAGTAATAGCTGAAAATTTCCCAACTTGCACGAAAGAAATTAACTTACATGTCCAAGAAGCACACCGTACCCCAATCAGAATAAATCCAAATAGACCTACACCAACACACATACTACTCAGAATGTCAAATGTCAAAGGTAAAGAGAAAATTCTCAGAGCAGCAAGACAGAAGCAAACAATCATGTACAACGGATGTCCAGTAAGACTTAGTGCAGATTTCTCTTCAGAAACCATGGAGGTGAGAAGACAGTGGTAATGATACAATTAGGAAACTGAAAGAGAAAAACTGCCAGCCTAGAATTCTTTATCCAGCAAAACTGTCCTTCAAATATGAAGGTGAGTATAAAATATTCACAAACAAACAGAAGCTAAGAGACTTTGCAAAAAAGAACCCACCTTTGCAGGAAATATTAAAAGAAGCCTTAGAACCTGAAAGAAAAAGACAGGAGAGAGAGGCTTGGAGGAGAGTATAGAAGAAAGAATAGCAGAAAGGATAACCAAAAGAGTAAAAAGTGAGACAAAAACAAGATGACATATGTAAATCAAATAATAAAATGGAGGAAGTAAATAGTGCATTTACAATAATATCATTGAATGTGAATGGATAAAACTCCCCAATCAAAAGATACAGGCTTGTCGAATGGATAAAAAAAACATAAGCCATCCATATGCTGCTTAAAAGAAACTCACCATAGACCCAGGGATACAAACCGGCTGAAAGTGAAAGGTTGGAAAAAGATACTCCATGTGAATAGTAACCAGAAAAGAGCAGAGGTAGCTATATCAGACAAAACAGACTTTAAATGCAAAAAAGTTATAAGAGATACAGAAGGCCATTATATACTAATAAAAGGGACGATACACCAGGAAGATTTAACAGTCATAAATATCTACATACCTAACCAGGGTGCCCCAAAATATATGAGACAAACTCTGGCACAACTGAAGATAGAGATAGACATTTCTACAATAATCGTTGGGGAGTTCAACACCCCTCTCACATCATTAGATAGAACAACTAAACATATCAACAAGGAAACAGAGAACTTGAACAATATGATAAACAAGTTAGACCTAACACATATACAGAACACTGCATCCAAACTCAGCGGGTTATACATTCTTCTCAAGTGTCCATGGATCTTTCTCCAGGATAGACCACATGTTAGGTCACAATTCAGCTCTCAATAAATATAAAAAGATTGAATTATACAAAGCACCTTCTCAGATCATAATGGAATGAAACTAGAAATCAATAATAGACAGGAAAAAAGTAAATTTGCAAATGTGTGGAGACTGAACAACACACTCCTAAATAATCGGTGGGTCAAAGAAGAAATTGCAAGTGAAATCAGTAAATATATTGAGACAAATGAAAATGAGACCACAATATATCAAAAACTTATGGGACACAGCGAAGGCAGTCTTGAGAGGGAAATATAAGTGCCTATATTAAAAAACAAGAAAAAGCTAAACTCAAAAATTTAACTGAACACCTAGAGAAAATAGAAAAAGAACAGCAAACCAATCCCAAAGCAAGCAGAAGGAAAGAAACAATAAAGATTAGAGCAGAAATAAATGAAAATGAGAATAGAAAAACAATAGAGAAAATCAACAAAACCAAAAGCTGGTTCTTTGAGAAGATCAATAAAATGACATACCCCTAGCTAGACTAACAAAGAAAAAAAGAGAAAAGATGCAAATAAATACAATCAGAAATGAAAGGGGGGAAGTTGCAAATGACCTCATAGAAATAAAAAGAATCATAAGAGGATATTATGAGAAACTATATGCTAACACACTAGAAAACCTAGATGAAATGGACAAAATTTCTAGAAACACACAACCAACCTACACTGACGCTACAAGAAATACAAGAACTTAACAAACCAATCACATTTAAGGAGATTGAATCCATCATCAAAAATCTCCCAGCAAAGAAAAGCCCACAACCAAATGGCTTCACAGGTGAATTCTACAAAGCATTTTGAAAAGAATTAACACCAATTCTGTTTAAACTCTTCCAAAAAATTGAAGAAGAGGGAAAATTATCTAACACATTTTATGAAGACAACATCACCCTAATACCAAAGCCAGATAAAGATTCTACAAAAAAAGAAAATTACAGACCAATCTCTCTAATGAACATAGATGGAAAAATTCTCAACAAAATACTTGCAAATCGAATCCAACAGCATATCAAAAGACTTATACATCAAGACCAAGTGGGATTTATTCCTAGTATGCAAAGCTGGTTCAACATAAGAAAATCAATCAATGTCATATACCACATTAACAAACTGAATGAAAAAAATTACATGATCATCTCAATAGATGCAGAAAAGGCATTTGACAAAATCCAGTATCCTTTTTTTGATAAAAACACTTCAAAAGATAGGAATAAAAGGAAAATTCCTCAATATGATAAAAGGCATATATGAAAAACTACAGCCAACATCATAGTCCATGGGGTAAGGTTGAAAGCCTTCCCTCTAAGATTAGGAACAAGACAAGGATGCCCACTGTCACCATTCTTATTCAACATTGTACTAGAAGTTCTAGCTAGGGCAATTAGACAAGAAAAAAAAAATTAAAGGCATCCAAACAATAAAAGAGGAAATAAAACTCTCACTGTTTGCGGATGACATTATCCTGTACTTAGAAAATCCTGAAGTATCCACAACAAAGCTACTTGAACTAATAAATGAGTTCAGCAAAGTGGCAAGATACAAGATCAACATGCAAAAATCAGTAATGTTTTTGTACACGAGTACTGAACAACCAGAGGAGGAAATCAGGGGGGAAATTCCATCTTCAATAGCAACAAAAAGACTCAAATACCTAGGAGGTAATTTAACCAAAGAAGTACAGGACCTATATGCAGAAAACTACAAAACAATGCTAAAAGAAATTTAAAAAGACCTAAACAAATGGAAAGACATTCCATGTTCATAGATTGGAAGATTAAATATCGTGAAGATGTCAATCTTACCCAAACTGATTTATAAATTCAATGCAATACCAATCAAAATCCTAACAGCTTACTTTGCAGAATTAGAGAAAGCAATTACCTGAATAGCCAAAAGTATTCTAAAAGAGAAGAGCGACATGGGAGAAATTTCACTGCTTGACCTTGAAACATATTACAAAACTACAGTGGTCAAAACAGCATGTTACTGACATAAAGATAGGCATATCAATCAGTGGAATAGAATTGAAAACCCAGAAATAAACCCTCACCTATACAGTCAACTGGTTTTTGACAAAACTACCAAGCCCACGCTAATGGGAAAAAACAGTCTCTTCAACAAATGGTGTTGTGAGAACTGGATTATCTATAACCAAAAGAATGAAAGAGGACCCCTATCTCACCCCCTATACAAGAATCAACTCAAAATGGATCAAAGATCTAAATATAAAAGCCAGGACCATAGAACTACTAGAAGAAAAAATGTAGGGAAACATCTTCAAGACCTTGTAGTAGGCGGTGGTTTCTTGGACCTTACACCAAAAGCACGTGCAACAAAAGAAAAAATAGATAAATGGGACCTCCTCAAAATTAAACACTTTTGCATCTCACAGGATTTTCTCAAAAGGGTGAAAAGGCAGCCTACTCAATAGGAAAAAATATTTGGAACTCACATATCCGATAAGGGTTTAATACCAGGATATATAAAGAGATGTTTCAACTCAACAATAAAAAGATAAATGCCCCAATTAAAAAATGGGCAAAAGACTTGAATAGATGTTTCTCCAAAGAAGAAATACAAATGGCAAAAAAACACATGAAGAAATGCTCAACACCACTCATTATTAGGGAAATACAAATCAAAACTACAATGAGATATCATTTCACAACTATCAGAATGGCCACTTAAAAAGACAGAGAACTACAAATGTTGAAGAGGATGTGGAGAGATAGGAACACTTATTCACTGTTGGTGGGAATGCACAATGGTACAGCCACTGTGGAGGACTGTTTGGCAGTTCCTAAAGAAGTTGAATATAGACTCGCCACATGACCCGGCAATACCACTACTGGGTATATACCTAGAAGAACTGAGAGCAGTGACACGAACAGACATCTGCACACTGATGTTCATAGCCACATTATTCACCATTGCCAAAAGTTGGAAACAACCCAAGTGTCCATCAAGAGAAGAATGGATAAACAAACTGTGGTCTAGTCACACAATGGAATATTATGCAGCTGTAAGAAGAAATGAAGTTGTAAAGCATATGACAACATGGATGAACCTGGAGGACATTATGTTGAGCAAAGCTAGCCAGACACAAAAGGACAAATACTGTATGAATGCATTACTATGAACCAAATACATTGTGTAACATATTGTTTGATTACAAAAATTTTTTATATGTATCCATTACATTTAATTGGGAAATGTATATATTTATTTAACTGTGTTTACTTTTTAGTTTTTAATTGTTCACATTTTCAATTATTAAATGTACAAAATAAAGTAAAAAGAAAAAAAACGCACAAGGAAATATATAAAAATAGAAACAATTGTAAACTCTTAGATTAATAAAAGAGTACACTGCAACCATGCAAAAGGCCCATGTCTAAAAAATTTTTCCAAGGCAATGATCAGAAATACCTGCAAGGATTTCTGTACAGCAATGTCCTTTGCAGCATTATTCATAATAGCTGTGTATCTATATCAAAGAGATTATAGACTATAATGTGATTAATATAACAAAACCATTCTGATCATATATACTTAAAATACATATACACATATTTTAAGGCCACATAAATAATTTAAATATGTTGTTTTAGAAAAATAAACAAAATATAAGAACTCTATATGAATATAAATAAATCTATTGGTCACAATCAATTGAATAGTAGTTGTTATCTTTGGATATTATTATTATAGATAATATTTTCTTATTGTTTTCTAAAATTTCTACATGTTTTATGATGTCACATTTAATGCTTACAATATAATGTTGAATCAAAAATAGATATAGAACTCTAAATACATATATATTATGACCTCATTATGTGTTTATATATTTCTGAATATGGAGTAATCATAAATCATTTCTGAGTCCTAGAATAGCAGATGTTTTTTGTTGTTGGAATTTAAAAATATATTTACTTGAAAAATCATTGTCAAAATTATATTTTAGAATCCACGTTGGACAAAATATATTAGTAAACCAGAAGGTAAGCTGAAGATGCATATAAAACAAAAAACAATTTAGTAGAGAGACAAAATGAATGCAAGAGGACATGACAGATATTGAGAACAGAATACAGAAGCAATAGGATTGAATTAATAATCAAAGATAAAAGTTGCTTATTTCAATTTATCTTACTTACACTTCTTTAAAAAAGAACTTGAGGTAGAGGTATAGAATTTTAAAAATTTCCAGGACTTTGCAAAAGTATTGGAATTGACTTCACAATGAACTCAATAAAACTACCAAGGAAATAGTCTTAAATTTCAAGGAAACACTGAAGTTTTCCATGTCTCTAAAAGAACAAAAGCAAACTTCTTTCAAAGAAGCCAAAACATTATTGTTTCAGAATTCTCTGCTGCGACAGTCAACATCAGAAGTTAAAAGAGGGATAACTTCAGAGTCTTACAAAAAAGAGGTGTGATCCAAGGACTCTGCTCTACACAAGCAAGCTGTCATTTATATGTTAAGATGAGAGAAAGACAGTTTCAAACCTGTGAACTTTCACAAAATTTACCACAAAGATACCTGTTTTATTCTGCAGAGATTGAGAAAATAAAATAAAGTAATAACTAAATTAGAAAACTTCTGGATATGAAAGTTTATTACTACACACAAAGATCTGTGGGTTAACTCTTTGTTAAAAATAAAAGATAATAATCTATTTACACGAAGAAGATGCATAGCTATAAGTATATTAATAATTACAGCATTGAGAAAGAAAAAAAAGATGTTTCTGAATATTATAACTGCTGTGAAAGGAAATTAGCATTCAGAAAGTCAGGCTCCCTCTCTATACCAAAAGATGAAGACCGGAGGAGGGAAAAATTATAATAAAGAGCTAATTTTGATTCCAAATCCAAAATCTAACAAGATTACAGCCAATCTTATTAATTGACTGAATGTTGGAAATGCCACAAAACTCAGCATAATAGTGGTGTCATTTAATGCAGAAATGAAAGATACTTCAATGTACGAACTTTACTATATCAACAGATTAAAAAAAGAAAGGTTGATCATTAGAAAATACTATAGAAGGATAAAAATTACCTTCTTTTCCAATAAAATACTTTCAAAGTAAAAGAAGAATTCCTTTTAGAAATAACCAACAAAACTCAATATCAACATTATAGTCATTGCCAAAATAATAGTGATAACCCCTTTCAATTCAGTAAACAATATGGCTACCCAATGCCGTCAATATTTTCCAATGTTTCCATAAAAGTTATTGCTAATTTAGTAGGACAAATGAATAAGAAAACCTATCATTAATGGGAATATTTTTACTTATAGAAAACATTATATGCATTGGAAGGAGTCACCTAAATCGCTACTACTACTACTAATAATAAAGGAAGTCAATAAAGAATCCTGGTAAATGATACAAAACCCAACTACACTCATGTATTACAGCAAAACCCATTAGAAATGCACAAATGATAACAAAGACTTATCCCAACAGCAAGTTTATATGATGGCAACATACCATAGCAAAGCAACAACAAGCAACAACAAAGTTCTTCCAAAGAACTTAAAAAAGAGTTGTCAATAAAAATGTATTGGGTTTTAGAAGAAGATGCAAACAAATGGAAATATATATGTTGGACCTTCATCTTCAGATTAATACCATAAAAATATAATAAATATATAGACTTAAGACAAGTGCAAATATAAAAACTATATACATAGTCAAATATTAAAGGCTAAATGCGTAAATAAATCCAAATCCATAAATCCAAATAGCAAATATTATATAAATATAACTAAGAGGTAAGTTTAACACAATTCCAAATATAATCAAAATAGAGTTTTTGGAACCTTGATTACTATTTTAAAATTATATATGTAAAAAATAATTGAGCAAAACTATTAAAAATAACAATAAATACCATGCTGCTTTTGCTGCTGCTACAACTATGATGACCGCCTATCTATGATTAGTTGAATGGTAGCCTTTTCCTTACAGTTTTTGTTTTAAGCCTCCAACAATCTCATAAGGAAGATACCATTATTACAAACGGAACTTTTTAAATTAGATGAGGTAAGTGATGCTTAAGAAGGTTAATAATTTGCCTGAAATAGCACAGGGAATGATAGAGTAAGCTTTGAACGAAAGCTCATTTGAAAGAAAATAATAAATCCTATCAGAAAGTAATTCTCATGACAATGTGGACATGGCATTAAAGTAGCAAACAAAATACATATAACAGAATGTGCAGTTCAGGCATTTGTATAATTACATGTAATATTTTTAAAAGTAAAGTAGGCTTTTAAAAACAAGGGGAAATTATTAATACATGGTATTACAGTAAATGGATAGCAATTCAAAGAAAAGGGTAGATAAAAGCACATCACACTATGCTTTATAATAAATTTCAGATTGAACCAAAAACTTACCACCCAGCAGGTGTGAATATTATAGACATTGAATTTGTGAAGATACACTGTGTTCTAGAAAATTCTGATAGTGAATATTATGATAATACTACTCTTTCTGAGACCTGGTGGATGGTGGCCCCAGTACAGCATGGGGACACTCGCCTTCTGCCCTAGCCACTTTGGCCATTGTGCAAACATTACCCTTTACCCTCACTCTTGTCACATGGCCAATTGCTCTGACGTCTGACATCTCCATTTACCATGAGGAGGTGTCCAAGCAAAACTTCTATGCTATTGTATAATGTTAAAGAATGGAGAGAAAAGCACAAGATTTCAGTAGCACTGGGATAGATTGAAAAGTTGGCTCTAACCTCAGTAGCTGAGGAAACTTAGATCCAGATTATGCAAAAAGGGGATAATAGAACCAGATCTACTGTGTTTTAAGAATTGAATAATTTGCATGCGAAACACCTGTATAATTCCTAGAACAACATTTAGTATGTCATTTTATTTTTATTATTAACATACTGATGATTAAAATCATTACTACTGGGAAGATCAGAGAAAGGGAGAAAGCATTCTCAGATATCGGTGCCCTAGAGTAGCAATATGAAAAATGATTAGCGAGATGTGGTAAGAGTGGCACATCCCGGCAGATGACCCTAAACATTTCTTTTACAGAGGAAGATAACTGGATTGCTGCCCAGAAATACTCTCTCAGTGGTCCCCTATCCTTCTGTGACTATGTTCCATAAGCAATTTATTTCCTGCTGCCTTCTCATTGGAAGCACCCAAGAGCAGAGGCTTTGTGCTTGTTTCCTTTGATGAATCATCTGTCTATACTCAAGAAATTTATCATGTCTCCAGTGATCTGCCCACACATGCTCAGCATCCTTCCCATATTATCAAAATTCCAAATGGATTACAGATCTTTATAAAATAGATCCCATATCATTCGAAACAAAGTCAAAAGTACATGCACACATGAACTTGTTCTCTACACAAAAAGAAAGTTAGAAAAAGTTTGGATGTGTATGTACAGAAGAAAAAGAGGTAACTGTGTTTTTAAATGACAATCAGAGCAATATATAAATGTATAAACAAAATTATCCATAAAATATATATAATACACATTTGCACTAAGAAAACCTGGAAAAACAAATTATAAGAGAGAAGAGGAGAGAGAGAAAAAAAAAATAAGGAAAAGAAAAATAGAAAAAAAAAGATATAGGAAATGTTTAAAGCAAAGATATGCAGATTATAATAAACTGGAATTATTTTTTGCAATCATTAAAGCAGAAAACATTTTAAAAGATAATTCTGAATATAATACATTAAAATCTGTATTTTCATGATTCATGGATGGTGTATCTGCATAATGCTTTTAGAAAAGATATGATATAGTTACTAAGTAAATAAAGCCACAAAAATTATCATGCCTTTTGATATAGAAATTTTCATTTTTAGGATCTGATTTTAGAGTAATATTTCAATATAAGGAAAAGATAGTATATTTGAATTTTTTTTTCTGCATTACCTGCAATAGGAAAATTTGGATCAAACCAATCCTTCAACAGTAGAGGAGGATACATTATTGTACATTGCTACAAATAGATTTTGATACAGACTTTATACTTATGAGAAAGAAAAAGAGAAAAGGTCATATGTTGTTTAAATAATGCATAATCCAAAGATTCATGTGCATTAAAACTGCAATTCTAGAAAACTAGGTATATATATAAAAGAAAGTAAGTGAAACCTATTATTAAGACACCTATAAATGTGTTAGATGAGGGATTCTTGGTTGTTACAATTTATAAAATAATTTTAAATTTTATATTATTTTATTGTGTTTACAATAACTATATATTGTAAAAAAAATATCAAACTATGCCATATTATTATCTGACTATCTGATCAGAATAGTAATTCTAGTAGGTTTGCTTTTTACAGCTTTTGTTGTAGAAAGTCTATGGACAAAACTGAAGCAGATGTTCTCTCAGTACAAGCATACAGAAATCTTAGATAAAAGGTTACAACATGTAAACACACATGGCTAAGTGCAAGATTGAAAGAGAAATCCCAGGTTCCAGAAACAAAGGAATTAAAAGCGAGAACAATTAACTTATATGCTAATAAGAGACCAGTGATTGGCAGGGAGTAGGGGAAGAGGTGGAAGTAGACCCAGGAACTGGACCCTTATGACTGAATGCCCACCTAAGGACAACAATGAGGCACTGTGCCCATACAAGCCAGGGAGTTGGTACTCAAACTCCTACTTAAAACATTACCTTCAATAAAGTGAACTAAAAATGTGTTCACAACTTCAATGAGACAAACAAACAAACAAACAAACAATAACAACTGTCTACTTGGGATCTAGGACAAAAAGAAATCTTTGGTGTACAGATTGAATTCTTTGACACTTATTTGTCTGATGTGAAACTCAACATACCACGAACTTAATAGAAAAATTGATCTTGAGGCATAAATTCTCCTACGATACTTGGTTGAAGCAAAAACAAATCCACGCTAGTGGAATTATTCTACAACAGACCACACAGATTTGTAAATAGAAAGAAAAACAAGTCCTTCTGAAGATAAGCTCTTATTAAAAATTAGAAAAGTCTGTTCTGAGTGAAAATCAGCAAGGACAAAAATAGGAACCTACAAACTCACTAATACAATCATCTAAAATTATATAGACTATAAAACATGTCTAATGATTAAACAGATAAAAATGAAATAAACCCACATGAAAATAACTTTTCAATATGAAATATATAATGACTAAAATTAAAAAATTGTTATATTTGAAAAGAGAAATTGTAGACTGAGAAATAGAGCTGTCGATGTCACTCACAATGTAAGTGTAAGGGTTAAGCATCCTCAAGGAAGAGAGAGTCTGAATTGTATCTAATATTTGTAACAGAAAGAGAAACTAGAAAAAAATAGGAAGAAAGAGATAATACTGAGAATTTGCAGAACTGTCAAAAATACATGAGTTCTTAAAGTGAACTTTCACAGTGTGTCCAAAGGAAGACTACTCTTACTTGAAAATGCAGAAAACCAAAGGTAAAGGAATATATTAAAGTTAGCAAAAGAGAAAAGGCGTATTAAAAGAAAATAAAACAAAATAAAACAAAACTTTTAAACAAATGCCTTCTCAATTGCAAGGAAATTCAAAAGTGAATGAATGTACACGCAAGCATTCATAAATAATGCTTCATGACCAAAAAGTGATTACCCAAGGATGCAAAAATGGCTTAACATTATCCTATCTATGCATTAAATTCCTCAAAGTAACAGATTAAATAAGAAAGCCATATGTTCTTCCCAATATATACAGAAAATCCATTTGACAAAAGTCAATATCCATTTATGGAATAGATATGGAAGATAAAGGAATAGAAGGAATTCTCTTAACCTAGTAAAGATAACTATTAAAACCTATGTTAACATGACACTTAATGGTGAGATTGAAAACAATTCCCTTCAACATTGTACTAAAGCTCTAGGCAGGCAAAAGAGATACAACAATCAAAAGGATAAAATAATGCACAGAAAATATGGTATTTCTAATAGAAAATCTAAAAAAATTCTGAAGCATAAGAATGTTGAGTAAGTTTGCAACAAAATACCAGAAAATAGTTTTAAAAAAACAGCACTTATAAATGGAACAAAACGAAGATATTTAGCAACAAATTTAGCAAAATAATTGAAGAAACTTATAAAACATGATTAAAGAGCAAAGAATATATGCATAAATGGAAATCATTCAAATCCTGGATGGGAAGACCATTAAAGATGACAATGAATGACTTAAACTATGGATGCGGTAGAGTTTCGATCAAAATCCCAATGGGATTTTTAAGGAACATGAAAAGCTCACAGTAAAGTTCATAGAAGAGTAGAGTCAAGAATAGCCATGTAAGAATAAGAAGGGGTGAAATAACCCATGAGGTATAAGATCAATTGTATAGTTAAAGTAATTTAAAATTGTCATAGTAAATTAATTTCAATATTGAGCTAAAAATCCCCAGTTCTGAAAAAGTCAGTATGTTACAATTTATGTAAAATATAATGCATGAAGTTATGTTTTAATATATACATATGTAATAAATGCATAAAACATATAGGGAGATGGTGAACATCAACTTCCTGATAGTGCTGACCTCTGGGGAGAGAGAGAAAGGCAAAGTGTAGGGGTAAATTAGCATCTTTGCTGTGCATCTGTCCTGTGCATTGCAGAATGCTTAGCAGCACCCCTGGCCTCTACTCAGTAGATATAAGTAGCACCTCCTCTCTGCATTCATTACAATGAAAAACATCTCCAGAAAAAGTCAAATATTCCCTGGAAAGGGCCAAGGAGGGGGAGATAATTGCCTCCAGTTGAGAACCACTGGATTAGACCAAGTCTTTAGCATGAGTTCTGAAAAAGAGGTGAGGGGACAGAGGTGAAAGATTTGAGTTAAAAGAGCAAAATGTCAACATCTATTGAAACTCAGTAAGGGGCACATGGGTATTCGTCACATTATTTTTTATACTTTTGCTATGTTAAAGAGTCCTGGCTCTGGGTTAGGAATACTCTGGGTTATAAACTGACTCGGGTTTTAGTGTTTATATGCATTTGTACTACTTTTCTGTTTTCCAACCCTCAGCTTCCAAATCTGGTAGTTGTGAAAATCAAATGAAATAACCCATATCAATGTCATAGCACAACACCTAGCATAACGTAGGTGCTAAAATATAAAGCTCTGCTACTATTTCAATTAATATTATTTTATTCATAAAATATTCACAGAAGCCTTCATGATATATGAAGAAGTCATTATATAATATTAGAGTTATAGGCATAAGCAAAAAATGTTTTTTTTTTAAATGTAAGACATGTCTGAAAATATTTTAGGTGGTCAATTTTAGCTTTAAAATGAAAATACAAGTGTTAATTTTACCCAGAGAAAAATAGCACAGAAAATATCAAGGGATAAAATATTGAAGAAGTCACAATGACAAATAGATACAAAGGATGATCTTATTGTGATTCTTTTGTTTATGACTCATGTCAAAAAAACACACATGAGTTTAACAACAAAACTTTATTGAGTTTATGAAATATCACAAAACGAGAATATTTTTGCTACTTGCTGAGAAACACAAGTCATTCAAGATAAATTTTAAATTATAGGATTCATATGACAAATTTAATCAGGATACGGTACATTCACTGATTTTCCCAAGTCCTTAGGGAGTGTTGGAATAAGTTTAGAACAAAGTGTGCAAATGTTATTTGGATTTAGTACTTTGTACTAAATGAACCTGTTTTTCAACACTTGCTAAGTTACTGATAATGAAAAAGTTAAATATTCTCTAAAATGTAAAACAATGACAACTTGAAATTAAAGGTTTGTTCTATTCAATTGTTTTAAAAAATTCACATTACGGAGAAAGAGAATTTGGCTTTCAATAATTTAAAATCCATCTCCCATAGCTTTGGTCCACAAACCCTGCTTTTCTTTAATGTAGGACGTCTCATAGACCCATTCTTGGGGCAGGATGGAGTAGTGGGGGCCCAGGAAGATGTGTGGCAATGACAGTGAAGTATCAGCAGCTTCTGCCTACAGGACTTGGTCATCTGCTGACAAGGCTGCTCAAGAGGTCTGGGGCATCTCCACAAGGGCTGGGCTAACTCAGATATGCAAACAGCCTTCTTTTAACCATTACCCAGTGCCTGGAAGAACACAAGATATTTAGAAGCAGATGTTGTTGTTTTTTTTTTCCTGCTTGCTCTGTACCTAGGTGGTTAGGCCCTCTTGAACACAATGAGAACATTTGACATCCTAGAAAATTCAAACTGAATGCATACCTGATATAAATCATTTTCCTACAAAGAAAACAATCAGTATTATAATAAAAATTCACTTTATTTGAACCTCTTTCAAAAACACACCCATTGATAAAAAAATTTAAATAAAAATGTTTAATAGCATTTTCAAAACACTGTGAATAAAGCAACATATTAAATTACATATAACTTTAGAGTGCTTAGTTTATTTAGTACATTAAGATTGTTTCAATGTGTACAAACATATAATATTTAAATTGTTATAACATCCTACAATATCCAAAATGTATTCAAACACCTCAAATTGATATTCATAGAAATTTGATTTTTGTCCCATCTGATCCACGTGATCACATTAACTTTAAATATTTTTACGTAATTTTGTTTTTCAATAAAATGAAAAATTAGAAGAAAGCAGAGCTCAGAACATATAGGATAGCATAGAAAATAAAGGTAGACATGACAGGAAAAATATTACAACATGAAACTAGGTTATCAGAGAACAGACCCACATTCTCCTGAAGATTTTTGAAATCGGAAAACTAGCTGAGTTGTATTTGTATGACTTCTAGATACTTAGCACATCTCACTATTGTTTAGAAATATCTCAAAGTCATTAATCACAATGGTGAACTTTGAACAAGATATAATCTAATGCTCTCATTTTCCAAATATGGAGAAACTAACCCTAGGTCTACTTGTCTGTCCTATGCACAACCCAAGCTAAATTTCTTTTAAAAAGATTTCAGTTTTTAAATAGCAATACATAACTTCCAGAAAAGAGGGAGGCATAGGGGATACTTACAATAAGCCACTCTTAGAGAGCCACTGAAATAAATAAAAAGAATACAAAAGAAAAAAACAAAATTTAATTTGCACTCTAACTGGAGATAATGTCAACCTTATACCACATATCCTGAATAAAAACAGGTAGAATATACTCTGAAAAATGAACAGGACACCAAATATCAAATCACAATTCTGTTAATTAAGAATAGACTGTAGTAAGGAGAAGGATAGAAAGTTCTTAAGAACTCTCTCAAGACCTTTTACCTTGGAGGGATTGGGTTTGGCAAAGATGTTGACAAACTTACATGATCTTAAGATTTTTGGTTTTTGAGGAGCCCAGTTTTCGACCACCTATTCAGAAAGGACAAGTCTGAAGGCAAGGCTTTGTAGGAAGACAGATATGAATAATCATTCTGGCCCGATAAAAGTGGGCTCCAACAAATTAAACTTTTCCACGCTAATGGTTTCATGCCCTAGTTTCCTAGAAGCAGGGGAAAAACAGGTGGAAAAATTCAAATCCACCCCCCTTGACAAATGTGCCACACCCAGATGATGGCCCATCCACTGCCCATTTTGCTTTGTTCACACTCCAGGTATTTCAGGAGATAAGAGGAAAGGCACAAAGAATCTAACTTCCTCCAGTGTGGCTTCAAATGTGGATTCTAAAGAAACAAAGGTAAAAATTAATAAACAGAGTAATATGGATCGAGAGCTAGCAGTCCTAAGAAAAGAAATTAAGTGAAAATATAATGCAATTATAGGACTTAAATAAAATTGAAAACATTATATTTCAGATTATGCATTAATGAATTTAGAAACGGAAAGGAAATTTGAATAGTCAAGAGCGATTTTATAGAAAGAACAAACATTAATATAATGAGAAAATTGAAAGAATGTGAAAAGCATAAAATTCAATTCAATTATGGACAATTAGTACATCTGACTATTTGGAACAAAAAAACTCTATTCAAAACTATAACAATAATAATAGCAATAACAATAAAAGCTTTCTAATACAGATAAAAGACAAAGATTACATGCTCATTCTATATTTCAGGAAAATTTAATTTACTTCTGGATTATAATGATTCACATGGAACATCTTTTTTCTTTCTCTTAGACTCTCAACTGTTTATATTTTTACATGTGCAATACACACAAAAACTCCTCTCTTATTTTATCATTAATTGTATTTCAATAATTATTATCTGTTTCAGTCATGTACACTTATGCAACAATAATAACTTAAAGTATTCAGCAAGTGAAGATACACAGTACCATATCTATTTGGCTTACTGTGCTCTACATTAATCTGTATGTTTCTTAGCTTAGCATAAATTTGTATACCAGATGCCTACTTGTAATTAACACGTTGGGATTTGGAAGCAGTAGATTTCGCTGGTAACAAACTTTCTATCAAGCAGACATCTGTGAGTTATAACTCCAACTCATTTTCAATATATTTACATAATCAGTTCAATTTAAGCTCAGATTATACATTCTTCCTACATTTTTTTAAGGAGTATCCCCTAAAGACAGATAAAAAGTAAATCAAGGTGAAGTTTAATTTTTCCTCCTTTTTTCTTAATCAAAATACTTATCATAAACACAGAATCAAATTCTGATTACATGCATTTATTTTAAAAGAAAAAATACGTGCTTTATTCTGATAAAAGGTATGTAAGAACATATCAGGGATATAATTTGCTCTAATTACTATCAACATGTTCAAATAACTTATATGTGCATAGCTTTAAAATATTTATATATTTTATGCATTTTAACAGTTATTTGGCCTTACACCAAACTTTTAAGCATGTTGAAATACTATTATTCCCATTTTACTACTAAGGAAATTGAGGTACAAAGAGGCTAGATGACTTAAATAGCATAACTTTTATGAACATCAGAGTTTTGTTTTCACAAAAAACAAAGGCAGTTTCTAGGTCCTTTAACCCCATCCAGGCCTTTTTCCACTTTAACACATTGCCATTAAACAAAGATAATATAAAGTTTGGAAATACTTTTAAATTACATTACAAATACAAGGCATCATTTTATCAAAATTTTACAGTTAAGTCTGATGATTCCTAAGATTACTTATCCTCTAATGCATATTCAATTTAATGTCAGTTTTAGATACTACATATTAGAATAGTGAAATTGTGAAAGTTTCTAATATTAGGCAAGTTTTATGATATAATTCATTAACTGTATAAAAGCTACATATCAAAATCCTAGAAGACACCTTTAATATATTTTCATAAAAATATGCATAGTTGGTCATCAAATATTATTGGACTTATTCATACATAATCAAATAAGTCTACCTTTAAGAAAAAAGAATATTGCTAATGCTTTTAGGTTGTGTTTCAAACCAAATAATCAACACAAAGTAAACTATATTTTTCATATATGAGAAATGCATACATGAACATTGGTTTTGTCTTATTTTCGTTTGCTTTTCCATTTTTTTCTTAATAAAATTACACTAAAGTTATCTTTTTTTCTTTATTTCTAAAGAAAGAAGTTTTAGATTACATAAAAGTTACATAAAAAAGATAGTCAATTTCATATTCCCCACCTCTTCTCCCACTTTCTCCCATTAAAAACATATTTCATTAGTGTGATAAATTTGTTAAAATTGATGAACACATATTGAGGCATTGCCATTAACTGTGGAGTATAGTTTACATTATAGTTTACACTCTGCCCCTCACAGTTTTATAGGTTTTGACAAAATGTATAATGGCCTGTATCCATCATTGTGATATCATGCAGAACTATTTCAATGTCCCAAAAATGCTCCATATTACACCTATTCTTCCCTCTCCCTCTCCTCAGAACCTCTGGAGACCACTCTCTTTGTACCGATGTTACAAGTTCTTTCATTACTAGAATAATAATAAGTCTACTTTGGTCCATAGTTGCATTTCCCTCTTATGTGTGTTCATTTCTCTTGAGAAATTAGGAATGGTGATGTCCATTCTGCTTCCAATTGAGTGAGGGCTTAGATCCCATGGGGCAGATGGATGGAACTGTCTTCCTTGCATTAGTAGATATTGTCTGTTTTGGGGGGATAGGCATTGTCCATCGTCATTCTTTTGCTAGTTGTTCTGGGATAGTCTGATGAACTGGAGAGTTGGTGTTGGCTGCAATTCTGCTGAGATTCAGGGCACAACTGGCATATAAACAGACTGAAGATTTAAGTCTCTGAAGCATATAATTAACGAGTATAGTGCTAAACATTGGTTCAAATAAAAGGGGGCAGAAGAGCCATATGTTATAAATGAGTCTAACTCTGATACATTGAGGAGACAGGTTATCATATGTTCCAAGGTAAGGCCCATGGAGGGGGTGCCGATTTCCCGAGGTTATCTGCCCTGCCTATAGTGGCTAGATGTGTCTGGAGCCTTCATGAGCACCCCTGCTTGAAAGCTTTGTTTACTGTTGTAGTCAGTGAGATCCTCCTGAGATGTGTGTAAGTGTAACCTCTGGAATGACCTCCCGACTCACTTTGAAATCTCTTAGCCATTAAAACGCATTTGTATTTAGACACTGAGGGATTATTACCAGTGTGAACTAGTGATGCATCTGGAAAAAGACCTTAAGATTACCACTTAAGTAGCAACCTTTTAAAAATGAGTATGACTAGTCAACAATTAAAATACTTTTAAAAGACTAGGATAAATTTTCAGAAGAAATATCATAACCCTTTATTAGGAAAGAAGTTTCCTTGGCATTTACATTATTAATTTTGTACCATCATGAAATATGTAAACAGAGAAAAATGGGGTAGAGTTATCAGGAACCAGAAGGAGAGTCTTAACAGTTAAAGGAATGCACTGGAATATTTTACTGATTATTTGTCTCTTTCCTGCAAAGCCAAGTCTCAATTCACCTCAATTTGAGAGATACAGAAAAAAGAACAACGTTTTAATAGAAAATTCACTTCACTCCAATCAGATTTCAAGATTGTTCTGTCCTTAAAGGAGGAATCTGGGCTTCAAGGTGTCAAGTTTATGATGATAGGAGACTATCTGTCTTAAAATGAATCCCCATCTACCTTTTGTTATTCTCTTATAGGAGTTGGATCTGCCTAGAATTTATCTCTGGTAATGATGTTTGCTAACACTAACAGCTTTTACTAGTACCAGGCACTGTTGAAAGTGCTTTCCATTTATTATCTTATTTAAGTTCAAGTAGTTATTTATTTGAGGCAACAATTTCAATAAAGATAAGGGAAGGAAAAAAAGATTCTAAAATTCTTGGAAATACATGTAATTCTTAAGTCATGAGATAAAGGCTACAAAAATTTCTGTAAGCTATAAATATACAATTATGTTAACTAAGAAATAACTTAATTTCTGGTATGGACCCCAACTATAATTTAAAATGTGAAAATTTACAACCTAGTGGTATATAATGTTCCACAGAGGTTGTGTTTATTATAAACCAGAATATGCAGTTAGCTAAATTTATTAATTAGAAAGGATATTTAACTTGTGTTTTGATAACATTCAGAAAGAATACTGATTGCCTTATTGTGCATCCACCTTATCAATTTTTTTCTTTAATATTGTGTATATTTGGTTATATCAATATATGTTTTACAAAAAGTTAAGTCAAGATTTCTTAAAATATTTTAACATTATTACATTCATAATATAGAATAACCATCTCAGTGTATTATAAATATATAACTACTTAACTATTGTGAAATAAATTCATAATTTCAGCTGATTTTCTCAGAATCAGTTATTCTAATGATAGTTATGATACAAAAAAATAAAATTTCATGTAATGAAAAGATAACTTAAAGCATTTTTAATCTTCAAATTTTTCTAGGAGCCCATTTAGCTATTATCAGTTATTCCTAATTTAGGTAAAGAAAAATAGATTTTTTTGAATATATACTATAATGTTCTCATTCCATTGTACTTTTGAGACATCAGGTCAAAATACATGACCTTTGCTATTGAAAAATAATTCAGGTAACAAAAAATGTGGTAACTTTATTTAGTAAATTTATTAAATCTATTTATTAGTGTGAAAAGTAGTTTTCATATTGACGCATTCACATTTTAAATACCTGTATGCTTATCAATAGATTCTACCATCCAGCATAACATATGAATACTAGACTGTAAGCTCCATAAATTAAGGGCCATGGCAATGTCTTGTAATCATATACTCTCAGCCTTTGGTACAGTCCCTGACATGTAATACAAGCTTAAGAAATCTCCATTTATTAAATGAATGAATAAATGAATGAATGAGGTTAATCACTCGAGTTTTTTTGACAAGTATAAATGTAGCTCAAATATTTTGAATTTTTTATTTGGATAATATTTTAAGGGTTTAATATTGAAGTTGTTTTTATATTTTTCAGTGTTTTATAATGCTAAGATTTTTCATCTTATTTTTATAATCAATGTAATGTTGCACATAATCATTTTAAAACCTTTAAACAGATTCATTAAAGATATAAAATTAAAATGCTTCAGGAAAAAAAATATGAATATGTGGGTATATTTGTCATCTATATTATATTTAGAAAAATATAGAAAGAACATCTTTCCATAAAAATAATGATAGAAAAGACAAAATTAGCTTTATTTTTCAGTCTATAGTTTCCTTTAACCCTAAAACTAACATTTACTACTTTGTAAAAAAAAAAAAAAAAAAAAAAAAAAAAAATCCACAGTCTTGTAATTCATCCTAAAACCAACCCCAATATTAATAGTAAAAATGTTTTAAAAGGTAGTATGGGAACCATTATGTATCAGGCACTGGATTGCTTACCTACCTTGGACTTTTTATTATTAGCATCACATTAAAAGATTAGCTAAAAGAAGGGTCTTGACCTCAGTTAATAGAAATATTGCAAGTTCTTTGCTTGCTTCATGCATAATTTATAATCCATTTGAACCAAATGAGCTGCAGAGCAACATTACAATTAACATTCAGCTGTTCTATGGATTTGGTTTAACTCCCTTTAGGAATACTGTTTGTAATGAGCAGTAAGACATGATTTTCTTTGGTACCATCATGCCAAAACAAATTCTAATGTTTACTGCCTTAAATAAAAATAAACTTATGACTTCCTCATAATGGCATAGTAGGTGAATAAAGTAAATCAGGGCATATGAGAGAAAAGTTTAATTAAAAAAAAAAAAAAACAGTGGAAATATAATTGGTAGAAAACAAAATGAAACACAGTAAGCATTTGTGTCTACACACCAAAAAATCAGCAATTAGCCTGTTGGTCCTAATAATTATCCCATCGTTTGCTTCATGTCAATTTGTTTTACCAAACTAAGGAAAGGTTTCTCTGCACCTGGGTCAATTATCTTTCTCTGTTATTTCAAATATTGAAATATTGTCTCCAATCCTTCAGCAGAGAAAAAGAAAGATTAATTTTTAAATACATACATTTTTGGGTGAACCAACACTTTAAATTATGTGACTGTTACAGATATTTCACCACTTGGGACACAAAGAAAAGAAATTGGTTAAGAAAAATTGATATTGTATCATATCAATACTAATCGAAGCAAAATTTCCATAACAATGAATGTATGAACAAACAAACAAACAAAAAATAAGGTCTCCTTTGACCTGCATTCCGTCAACAAATCTTAGGTCAACTACATTTCTCAACTAATATTACAAACAATTATCAAAATTTCAGCTGGATTCAAGGCATTTTAACAAAGCTCAACAGTCTACCAGCTGGGATTAGTTTTACTCTTCAGCATGCAGATTAAGTTTGAGGTCTTACAATTAGAAACTCGTGATTCTAATTGTTTAGAATTGTTTAGACTGGAACTCATGATTCAGTCCACTAAATCATGATCAGGAAGGATAACCAAAGACTGTAACCCTGCCCACCTTCACCTCTCAGGAGCTGCATATAACCGCTTAAAAGCTCAGTTACTATCAAATATAGTAGCCAAATTCAGGAGATACACTTTTCATTTTCCTGGAAAAGGGCTATACTATTAACTTGATTATGGGGCAGTTGTCAGGAATGGCTAATAACATATTTGAAAAACATTTTAAAATGCATATGATTGATGAAGTCATATATAACTGCTCTGTGGTTGCTAAGAAGAAATTAACTTGGTTGACGTTCAGGTATTGGCCAGCATGATTAAAGTTGCAATATAATCACAGTTGCAAATTAAATTTGAGGTCTGTTTTATTTTAATTTTTTTAAACCACTCTTAAAAGACTTCTCCTCATGATTTGATGATCACTACCTCATTTCTCTTGTCACTTTTAAGATCTCAAAGAATCTTTTTTGTAATATTTGCTCGCACATGTTAAAGGGTGGGCTTTTCTAAGTGGCCATCCTAATGGATTGTAAGTCTATCTTACAAAATAAGCCAATGCCTTCCAAGATTTCCAACTTATATTTGGCAGTAAATATTTCTGGAGGACAAATGTAAATGAAAAGTCTCATTATTAGCTAGAGTAGTACCCGTGACACCCATCTTCCTGCGTCTCCTCAGCAAATCTGCTTAGTAATGCTCTTTTTACTCTTTTCAAGATCACAACCTTAATTCCAAAATAGAATATTTTTTTCTATTTTAAGTCACCGAAATTCTACTAATTGATGTCTCCCATATTAATCAAGTTATGGTTTTCACGATACATTTGAATAGTATTTGTAGTCCATAGCTCCTTTAATACACACATCACATTTTATCCTTGCTGGCATTCTATGTGTCAAAAAAAAAAAAAACTTTCTAGAATGAAATGGCACTCAAAGATCACTTACCCCAAGATTCCTATCACTTTTGAATATCACAGTAAACTAAAGGACATGGTCTCTTTCCCCAGAAAAAAAATGCATCTAAATAAATACATGCATACTTATCCTTTCAGAGGATTCAAGGAAACTTGAATTTATGTGTGAAGAAGGTCTGATCTAGTGTAATTACTTATGCACAGCAAGGTAAATTAATCTTAAAATTTGCTTAGCTTGTTATAGTGGCAGTAAATTTTACAAGAAAACATTTAAGAAAACAATTCGTAGATGTTAAAAGGAAAAGGGAAGTTATCTTTGAGAATATATTATTTATTCTCACCTTGAAGGATGGGGTATTGATGCTTCCCCAATACTGATTATTAAACCACATAAAGGCAGGATACATGAATAGAATGAGACTTTGTAAGTATCTGACATCTTTTAGATTCAAGTTACAAAAAAAATATCCTCTGATTGCTTTGTTGACAAATTCATCACAGAGGTTGTAAACTAATAACTCTCAATCCTGGAAGCACATTTGAATCATCCAAGGAGTTTTTTTTTTTTTTTTTTTTTTTTTTTTTTAAGGAACATTTTTCTAGGGCCCCACCCCCCTCAGGTCTGGATTTAACTGGTTCATTGTAGGATTTTGGCATCATTATGTTTTTAAAGCTCCCTAGGAAATTCTAAAGTGCAGAATTGAGAACCATTACTCTAGAAGAACCAATAAGTGGCCACGTTGGGCTTCATTTTAATGAAGAACTAACATGCTGTTATGAAATCGATCCCATGGTCGAGAAAAAAGAAAACCTTTCCATGCTAGAGTTCAAATTAGCAAAGAGAGGTGTTTTCAAATAAATTTTGTCAAATTAGGCAAAATCTATTTTAAACCCTGAATAAGAAAATGGAAATGATAAGAGAAAATTAAAAGGAACTTAGACTTTGTAAAATATCATAAGTATACAAATAATCAGAATATGATGAAAAAAGGATAATGCAAAATAATATAAAATAAACTCTTTGATAAATGCAGGTTTAAGCAGTATACACAAATCCTGGAGGAAAGACACAAAATAGCATGTGAATACACAAAAGTTTAGTCAGCCTTACATAAAATCCACACACCACATTATTTTTTAATTACAACTAATCTGGCCAATTTTTAAATTTCAGGTTCTATAGTATCTGATCTCTAGTAAACAAGAAGGCAGCAAAATTAGTCTTCACAAAGCATGACTTTGGCCCAGGCATGTGATTAACGGTCACATGATCCCAAATTTTCTGCCACCTCATATCATTTTTGCAAAGTAGTTGAAAAATCTAGAACAAATAGGCTATTTCTCAAATTCAATGATGACATTTACTAAAGCAGGACAAAAAGAAGTGGCATGCACACACCCAGACATACTTATAAACACACACAAACAAGAGGGTACGATATAATTTATGGAGCTTTTTAAAAAAATTTAGGTCTGAACTGTTTTCATGCCCTGAAAATCCATTTATGAAATTAGTCCGAACTTAATAGATACTCGTTTTACACTGTTGATTGTACTAATCTAGCAAATACAAAGAATACCTGTGGTTCTTAAACTATCCAGGTGAGTACCTTTCAGAGAAGAACATAATAAGGTAATAAAATACAAGGCTGTAGATTTTGAAGAGATTTTATAAGTACTGCAGTTAATCCTTCCTTTATATCCATTCTAAAACATACAAATAATTCAGTATCTATGCAGTGAGCAGTCCATTGGTATTTTTTTTCCTTAACTTTTATCATTGAAAATCCTTGTATTCCTTTAAAATGCTAACAACCATGACTAACACTCCCATTGTGGTCTGACCAATGTACAGTGACACAACATTTAAAGGCTGGCTTATTTGGGGAGTACAGAGCGTAGTGTTCTTTGGGACACAGAGTATAATAAAAAAGAAAGCCTTCCTTTCTAGGAAGGTTTGAATAGCTTAGTCAATTAAATGGCTAAATCCAGGTTACTTCATGGTTACCATCACTATAACTAAATCACATGTAGCAAAAGCTGGTTTGTTTCTAAGTCTTTGCAAACTAGTACAAATTCAAAGTGATTATATTTTCAAAGGTAATAAAACCTTAATATCCTTCACCAAAAATACTAAATGAATGCAAAAGGATCTATTCAAATTTGGTTATTTTTTTAAGTTAAGATTTCTAATAGCACCTAATGAGATTTGGAAGGAAATGTTTAGTTAGAAAAAGTGCACAGAAAAATATATAGTTCTTTTTTGGATTTCATTATTTATTCAACAAATATTTTGAGAGTCTAAAATGTGAGGTACTGTTGTAGGTGCTTAAGATACAGCAGAAAAGAAAAAAGACAAATATGCCTTATCTTCTGGCATTGACAATTTAATAGGCCAGATAGACATTAAAGAAGATAAATGATAGTAGGTGAGATAATGACAGGTCCTAGGGAGAAAAATAAAGCTAGGAAGGGGGCAGTTAAGTGTCCAGGGTGAGGAAAGGGACAGTAATTTTAGAAAAGACAAACAGGGGTAATTTCATGGAAATGGTGATAGTTGATTCCAGGACTAAAGGAGGTGACTACTGATAAAACGATGATACATATGTTGAACTCTATACATTTAAACAAAATTAATTTTTCTGCAAGCCAGTGTTATGTTTAATATTTAACTTGACTTCTAGCTTTTATACACCTTTCAAATTCTACAGAAAATCCACCCACAATTCTAAATTACAGAAAATTTGAGTTTCTTCTGCTTAGTAAGCTTCTGCTTAAATTTAATTTCCATGATAGAAGAGAGTAATTCTATTTGATGTCCATCTGGTATTACGGTGACTACCTCAAAACTTCGGACATTCAGGACCTTTGGTGAAATGTGTACAAAATGACACCCTGGAAGTAGGAAGCAAAGCCGCATCAATTCAGATCAAAACAGCAGCAATATCAACTTATATTTGTTTGGAACTTTACTTTTTACACAGAAGCCCTTCTGATTTCATTAATGCCACAACCTCATATAAGGTAAAGAGGACAGTTCATTATATTAGTGTTTTTTAAAAAAAGAAACTGAAATTCAGAAAATGTAAGTGAATTCCCCAAAAGATATAAAACTAAGTATTGGAGAACTAAAATAAAATCTAGTTATTCTTATTCCTAATTCATGTCTTTTTCCAAATCCTTTGTTTTTCCAACCCTTCCCCCCATGTTTTTCCTCTCCATAAAGAAAAAAAGAGTGAAATAATCTCTTGCTATTGTGTCATGAGCTGGGCATGTGCCCCATTCTTAGTATTAAAAGGAATGGGAGAAGGATTGTTGAATGCCTATAAGGTTGATTTGCAATAATGGTGTATATGCTACATCATTTGCTGTACCTACATATCAAGCAATTCTGAATTGTTCAGGCACCATGTCAATCTTAATGCATAAGCTATCATAGCTAGAGATGCTAGGATACTGTTAGAAATTGTGGTCTTACCAAAGAAAAAGACAACACATTAAAAGCAACAGGCATTCAAATTTGAGAAGCAAATACTATGCCTGTTAGAAAACTACACATGTCCTCCCTTCTCTGGTCTCTCAAAGTGGTTAAGTAGTCTTATTCAAATTTATCAGCTTATGTAAGGTGCTACAAAAGGGCTGTTGCAGGCAGCAGCAACAGTATTCCAAAGAGAGGGAATTAGACTTCACTAGATTTAAAGTTTAGGGCTCATTATGAATGATATTTTTCAGCTGGCACACATATTGGAGTCTTCACGAAAGGGCTGCCTAAAACAAGGGATCCTGTTTGAGCTCCACTGATCAGTTAAGAATGCTGACTGCCAAGCTGCCAATTGTGTTCTCAAAGAATAGACATATCAGCCACTAAATCAAACAGCTGTGAAACTGCCACCTGCCACCAGTGGATAATCAAGAAACAACTGAAAGATCTATCTTCAGAAAGCCAGAATAAAGAGTGTTGGGAAGCAATGGATTGCTATAAAACTTTCCCTTTTAGAATACCTCACCAGGCATGCTATGACTTGAGGCAAGCATAACGATAAAGCTGCATGATTCCCGGATAGAGCTTTCATAGCAGAAAGTTGGAAAAAAAATATGTAGTTGCAGATTCAGCCCAGTTATTTCCATGTTCTCAAACCAATACTATTTTAATTGAGCTGTCTATCATGGGTGATTTACTATCTTGAGGAAGGGAGCATATATCTCTAGTATAATAATCAACAGGAAAAGAGTCACAATGAAATTATATAAAATACTTTAACTTAAAATTTTAACAATGCTTTAATTAAAGGTATCAATAGATGCACAGGAAAGAACCAAAAAGAAGAGTGCATGTTAAAAAAAAAAAAGGAGGTAGTCAATGATTCAGTGATATGGCTCTGAGGAAGTCAATTGTAATGATCATTTCACATAGGTTACCCTCAAGATGGTGTAAATAAATGACATTAAAAGCAAAGTACCTTTAAAAAATATACTCCTGTGGTGGTTTGAAGCTGTATGTACCCAGAAAAACATGTTCTTAAATTTAATCCATTCCTGTGGTGTGAACCCATTGTAAGTAGGACTTTTTGATGAGGTTACTTCAGTTAAGATATGACCTACCTCATTTAGAATGTGTCTTAATTCTTTTACTGGAGTACTTTATAAAAAAATGAAATTCAGTCAAAGAAAGGGAAAGCTACAGAAGCAAGACACTGAAATCAATGAAACCTGCAAGAGAAGGAAAAGACCAGCAGACACTACCATGTGCCTTGCCATATGACACAAAAGCCAAGGATCGCCGGCAGCTATTCTTCAGAAAGAAAGCATTGCCTTGACAATGCCTTAATTTCGATATTTTCATGACATCAAAACTGTAGGCTAATAAATTCCCATTGTGTAAGCCAAACAATTTCATAGCATTTGCTTACAGCAGTATAGGTAACTAAAACAGATTCTGGTACCAGGAGAATGGGATGCTGCTATTGCAAATACCAAAAATGTGGAAATGGCTTTGGAATTGAGTAATGGGTAGAGGCTAGAAGACTGTGAGGTGGTCGATAGAAAAGGCCTAGACTGCTTTGAAGAGACTGTTCACAGCAATATGGATGCAAAAGGTACTTCTGATGAGGCCTTAGAAGAAAATGACGAATGTGTTACCAGAAACTGGAGGAAAAGCAATTCTTGTCATGTATAGTTCATATTGAGCTTAGCCTTACATTGTTCAAATGTAATTTCACTGTTTAGCTCTACTCATTTCTCCCCATCCCCATCTTTCCCAGCCCCCAGTGTGGTTACATAATTCATTTTTTTTCAGTCAATTGTCATATTCTGCATTCCATCTTTTTCCTCACATTTTGATTTTTTTTAATTACATACAAAAATTTAACTTTTGTTATGTAAAGTTATAAGGTTATGAAAAATGAATGGAATCCAACACTACTGTTATAAAGCAATACCATTACCCAAAAATGCCACTGTGCTATACTTTTATAAATAATCCCTATCTGTATCCCCTGAAAACCACTGATCTCTGTTTTCCTCCCTATAGTTTTATCTTTTCAAGGATGTCATATAAGTGGAATTATTCAATATGTAGCCCTCAAGGTCTGATTTCTTTCACTTATAAAATACATTTATGATTCATTCATGTTATAAGGTGAATCATGAATGTATCCTTTTTATCACTGAGTAATATTTCATTGCAGTATGTGCTTCAGCTTTGTTTACACATGTCCTGGTTAAAATAATTCCAGATTATTCACAGTTTTGGGCAATTATGAATAAAATTGCTATAAACATTTTGCTTATTTTGTGTGAACATAAGTTTGTATCTTGGGTAGTTACCCAGGAGTGGGATTGCTGGGTCATATGGTAGACACACGTATAGCTTTATAAGAAACTGTCTTCCAAATTGGGTGTGCCATTTTGCAATCTCATGAACAATTATGGGAGTTGCAGTAGCTCCACATCCTCACTAGCATTTGGAATTGCAAAGTTTTTTTTTTAATTTTTCTTACACATTCTAGTACATCTGTAGTGGTATCTCATTGTGAACTTAATTTGCATTTTATAATGATTATGTTGAGAGTTCTTTCTATACTCATTTGTAAGAAATATGATTTGCAAATATTTTCTCCCAAGCTATGACTTGTCTTTTCATTTCCTTAAGAGTTTCTTTAACAAAGCAAACAGTTTTAAAAATTTTAATCAAGTTCAATTTGTCAATTTTCCCTTTATATATTGCATTAGACCACAAAGATTTTCTCCTATATTTTCTTCTAGAAGTTTTAAACACTTAGGTCTATGATCAATTTTGAGTTTATTTTGATATAAGAGTTTAGGCACATACAGATAGCCAATTGTTCTAGTACTCTTTGTTCAAAGATCTTTGAGATTTTAAAGGCTCGACTCAAGTACTGAAACTCAAACTGCAGACAGGGGTCCTTGTGCTTATTCAAGGAACCTAAGAACTCATTTGAGTCACAATAAAAGCCCTAGAAACCTAAATCCCATAATAAAACCTGTAGTGTGAGCTTGAGTCATTCAGACTTAGGTAGGATTCCAGCACCTCATTTACTAGCTTTGTAACTTCTGGGCAGTCACTTATGTCTTCCATCTTTTGTTCTTTCATTTGTTCATCTGTAAATGGTGCTAACGCTAAATGAGATAAGGCAAACAAAAGATTTAGCTGTGGATCTAGTGCTTAATAAGGATACAATTAATGCTATTTTTTCTTTTAATCTTGTTAAAGAAAAAATAATTTACATAGTATTTTCTATGATTTTCTTGAATATTTTCTAGTGATAATACTTTAAGACAGTTCAAATTTTCCTGTAAATTTCTAACATATGGCTTTCAAAATAAAGATAATCTAACATGTTATAAGGCATATGATTTTCAGATGATATATGTATATTTATAGACAGATCAAAATATTCTTAAATTCCACATTCTACAGAGAAGTGAATAAACAGACTAAAATTCCTCCTGCCATAGCTTTTCCCAGCTCTCATGTATTCCCCTAGAAATAATTGATCTTGAATATGTAGTCCTGTAGCACATTATTCAAGTCCCTGGCATTTACCAGTTTCTACTTACATTTTTTCCACTAGGATTTAAAAAAAAAAAATGTTTTGGGACTTATATTGCAGCAAACATGCTGTTAGGCATGTGGATGAAGGAGTAAAACACTACCTTGCACTTTGGTAGTCAGAACATGGTGCTTTATATAAGTTCTCTCTCCCTAACAAATCATGAGGTCCTCAAGGGAAGACATTGGCTTCTCTGTGTCCGCATTCTCTATCCTAGCACAATGTGGGCCTGATTTTGCACATAGCAAACTTCAAAAGGGCTTGGTTATTTCAATGAATAAAAGTCATTTAAAAGAGGTGAGGAGATGAGCTTTGAGTGAATTAAAATTTACAAACTTTTGTAACTCATCCCTTTTTAAATGTCCATAGTAGTCAGAACTTCATGTCAGTATACACGATGGCATCTACCAGTGAAAGGAATATAGGTTTAGGGATTTAATGAATTGACATTCAGGAAAGTTACTTGCATACATTTAATGTAGAAATTTCAAACCAGATGAGACAGAGAGGAAAGGATTCAGCAACTAATGGGATTTGTTACTCCCTAACATTTTCCTACTTTTTACATTCAGTTTTATTTCTGTTTGAGATGTTCATGTGCTCTGTCAATTGAGAATAATTCATCTATTTAAGAAAATACTGTCTAGTTATTGGGCTTTTTATACATTCTGGTTAATTATAGGCTTTCTGAAGTTTAGTTTTTACATCTTGTTAACATGACTAAATATAAAAAGTTCTCAGGATAAAATAGATACTTAATCTTGAAAAAAAGACAATTTAAATGAAAGGTATTGAGCTCCCTCATTTGTTTGTTCAACAACTAACAGTGATTATTCTGTGCCAGAAGGCACTGTGACAGGTACCCAGCAATACAAATATGGATTAAACACTGTTCCTGTCCTCAGGAAACTTGCAATGAGATGATTGGAAAACCTGAACTGCATGTCAGACAAGCAGAAGCAGAAAGGAAGAACAACTAACTCAAGCTTCCTGAAGGATAGGCAAGAATTATCTAAATGATGTTAGAATAGTAGTGCAAAAAGCAGATCACAAAGAGAATGTATGCCGTACTAGAGAACATCAATTTTATCCTGAAGGTCAGGGGATGTCCAAGGTTTTTAGGCACAGGCAATAATATTAGATTTACTTTTTGATTTTATTTTAAATTTTATAATTGGGCCTCAGCTTCTTTATTTTTTTTTTTAAAAAAAAGGGCTGTGATAATTATACCTATATTAAAAGGTCATTGTGAGGCTTATATATTTAAACTTCCTGGAACCTGCTAGTGAGCAATAAATGTTTGTTCCCATCCTCCTCTCCTTTCTTTTCCTTTCCTTGTCCTCCCATGATTCATAATACTATCATAGCTGTTGAAAGGAGTGGTTCCCACCTGTATTACTCAGCAAAAGAGGTGCTCATGCAAAGTACCAGAAACCTGTTGGTTTTTAAAAGGGTATCTATTTGGGGTTAAAGCTTACAGTTACAAGGCCCTAAAGAGTTCAACTCAAGGTACCATAAGAGGTGCTTTCTCACCCAAGTCAGTTGCCACATGTTGAAGTAAGATGGCGGGCCTGGTCTCTCCTTCCTTCTTCCTCTTAAGGCTCCATGGGCCCAGCTTCTTCTGATCTCAACTGTAAGCTAGCATAGGGTTTGTTTCTTTCTGGGCTTCCTCAGCTCAGCTGTTCTGTTCTCTTCAGCTGCAAACTAACAGGCAAATGGCTCATCTCTCTTCCTGGGGCCAAAGGATCAATGTTCTCTCTTCTCCATGTCTATGGGGTTCTTTATTCCTGTGCCTTCTTCCATGAGTCTTCTAGAGTGAGTGTTCATTTATATTAAAGGGGGCAGAGACTTAAACTGGGTTACACCCTACTAATGTGGTTGAATCAAAGCCCTAATCTTAACATAATTTAATCAAAGACATCTCAGCTGAATCTAATACAATCAAAGGGGAATCATGTCCAGAGGAACAGATCAACTTACAAACATAATCAATATCTCTTTTTGGAATTCATAAAGAATCTCAAACTGCCACACTCCACCCTCTGAATTCCTAAAAGACATTACAATATTCAAAAAAACCTTAAATCAGTAACAATGTTACAGACAAAATCATTTCAAAATCAGTTTATAGAAATACAGTCCCCTTTGGGTGTAGACCTCTGAAACTTACAAAACAATTTATCTGATTCCAATATACAGAGGGACAGACATAAGATAAGCATTTGCATTACCATAAGGAGAATTTTGGAAGGAAACATGATTCACTGGTCCCCAACTATTCCAAAAACCTGCAGGACATACTCCATTAGATTTCAAAGTCTAAGAGTCATTCTTAAGAAGATGGTTTCTTCTCCCTGGAGCCTCATGGGGCCCCACCCTTTCCAAAGGCTTGCCAAACAGCCATTTCATTGGTTCCATCCTCATCAAGCATCTGGGTGGAGACTGAGTTCCAGATCTCACCCTCCAAGTTCATTGGGGTGTTGGCCACTCTTTCCCAATCTCTGGGGTACAGTCTCAATCCCCTTAAGAATAGTGAGGTAGTAGCGACATTCTCCCTAATCTCTGGCATACAGGCGCAACCCTCTCAAAATAGTAAATTGGCGACCCAGCCTTTCCTAATCGTTGGGGGACATGCCCACCCTTCTCAGAGCAATGGGGTGTTGACCTCACTCTCCCCAACCTATGGGTACAGCTTCACCCCTCTCAGAGGACTTGGGTGTTGATCTCATTCTCCTCAACCCTTGGGGAATCTGCTCCATGCTCTATGTACCCTGGGGTGGCAAAGCTCTCCCTGAACAGGCTAGAACATACACCCTCTTCAAATGCTGGAGAAAACTCACCCTTTCTGTACACATGGGTGGGGTTCCTCTCTTGGCCCAAGGAGATGTCTTAATTACAGACCTCAGCCTCCCTGGTTTTCCTCTTAAAGCCATTTTTCCCTTCCATCTCTCCCTTCCATTCCCCTTTTAGTCCAGGCTGACAGTGGTTTTGTTCATACAGATCTCGCAAAAAGCTCATTGGTTTAGCATGCAGGAATCAGGAGTCCAAGCCATCAGACAGTAAAATCTTCTATAAGTCTTTCCTGGATAACTGCATTGTCAATCCTGGCTTACAAATTCCAAGTTTAGTTTATACCTAAAATGGGGCACTATCCTCTGGGGGCTTGATTTCCAGGGGCTTTGAATTTCCGGAATCAGTTTCTGGTTTCTTTGTGCCCAACAATTCAGTTCTCAGTTTATCTCTTTCATCATATTGCTATAAGCTGCAAGAAGCCAAGCCGCATTCTCTGAGTTTACTTTGGAAAGCTCTTCAGCTAACTGTCCAGGCTCGCCATTTCAAATTCTTCCTTCTATATAATATCAGGAGTTAATCTTGCTAAGTTCTCTGCAACTTTAAAATACAGATCACCTTTCCTCCAGATTCCAGTAAGTTTTGTCACTTCCAAGGCCTTATCAAAAGTCTCTTTATTATCCATATTCCTATCAACAGTCTCTTCAAAGCATTCTAGGCCTTTTCCATCAAGCATCTCAAAAGTCCTCCAAAAGTAACCCTTATGCATTTATAAAACCATTCCAGTATTTTTGGTAATTGCGTCAGGCTGTACTCTACTCTTCTGGTCCCAAATCCTGTATTAGTCAGCCAAAGGGGTGCTGATGCAAAGTACCAGAATTCTGTTGGCTTCTATAAAGGGTATTATTTGGGGTAAAGTCTTATAGTTACAAGACCCTAAAGAGTGCAACTCAAGGTACCATAAGAGGTACTTTCTCAGCAAAGTCTGTTGCCATGTGTTGAAACAAGATGTTTGCCAATCTCCGTGAGTTGTTCAGCTTTCTTCTTCCTCTTCAGACTCCACGGGCCTAGCCTCTTCCTGTCTTAGCTATAGGCTGGAGGGCTCATTTCTTTCTGGGCCTTCTCAGCTGCTCAGGGCTCTAGTCTCTTCAGCTACAAACTATCAGGCAAATGGCTGAGCTCTCTCCAGGGCCCTAGGATAAAACTGACAAAGTTCTCTCTCTCTTCTTCCATTTATCTTCTTCAGTGTGTCTTCTTAAGTGAGTGTCTATTTATATAGCCCACCAAGGGGCTGGGAGACTTAAACTGAGTTACACCCTGCATGCCCTAATGATGTGGTCAAATCAAAGCCCTAATCTTAACATAACTTAAAGTCAACTCAGTGGAATCTAATACAATCAAAGGGTATCACACCCAGAGGAAAATACCAGTTTACAAACAATCAATATCTTTCTTTTTTGGAATTCATAAATAATATCAAACTGTTACACCATCCTAGTTGAACATGTGAATTTCTTTTGTTATTTGTTTATTTATATCAGTTCTTGAATAGATTTACATATATTTTTTTTAATTTTTAAAGAAGCATTAGATTACATAAATGTTACATGAAAATTATAGGGGATTCTGGGGGAAGCAGATGTGGCTCAAGCAATTAAGATCCAGCCAACTACATGGGAGGTCCGTGGTTCAGTTCCTAGAGCTGTCTAAAGAAAACAGCAAACTGGAGTGACGGGCACATGCTGACACAGCAGGATGACGCAACAAGAGACACAAGAAGAAAAACATGATGAGAGACAAACAAGGCAAGGAGCAGAGGCTCCCAGTGCCTCCTAGAGAAGACGGGCAAGACAGTGAGCTGATGCAATGGGCAGGCGTGGCAAGCTGACGTAATAAGCTGATGCAACAAGAGACACAGGAGAAAGAACATAATGAGAGACACAACAAAGCAGGGAACGGAGGTGGCTTAAGTGATTAGGCACCTCCCTCCCACAATGGAGGTCCTGGGTTCAGTTCCCAGTGCCTCCTAAAGAAACAAAGATGACAAACAGACATAGCAAGTGCAAACAATGAGGGGGTGGGGAGAAATAAATAAAATAAATCTTAAAATATATATATATATGGGATTCCCCTAAACTGCATCCCCTCCAGCTCTCCCACTTTTCCCCATTAAAAACATCTTTTATTAATGTGGTACGTTTTTTACGATTGATGAACACATATTGAAGCATTGCTACTAACCAGTGCATGACATTGCAATGATGGATACAGGCCACTAAATATTTTGCCAAAACCAATAAAATTTTGCAGTGCAAGGAATAGATATACTTTTACAAAGAATACGTTTAGCAGCGGTGTTGATAACTTGGAAAAAGGTAAAATTATTAGTAACAAGCAAATATGCATCTCTTAAGTTGAAATGATAATGTGGTAATGGCTATGGAAGAATATTTAGTTCACTTTGAGACATTAAAGAGATGAAACCACAGGCGAGAGGCAGGAATTCACAGTAAAAATCAAGACTCAGGCCCAAACATGCTTCTTTTCAGAATTTCTTCCTATCCCATTATTAAAATTATTTCTTTATCTTGTTTTACAAACTTAGCCTCAAACTCAGCCACTGACAGAGCATGCGCAGACAAACACATTGTGCTCTTGTCCCTTGAGTGACCCCTGAGACACTAGGAACAAAAAAATCACCTTCCTGGGAACCAAGATCACAGGAATGAGGAGTTGTCAGAAGCAAATGAAATGTGAGTGGTACCTTAAAAAGGAGAGCAGATGCACCCAGCTGTCATATTTCTACCATATCTAGATAGTCCTATAAGCAGCCCATCAGAATACGCCAACCTGTGCTTACATTCACCCTGTAAATCACACCTAGTTCTTGGACCTAGGGGACAGATTTGAGCTTGCCACCTTTCCCCTTGCCAGTTGACCTCATAAGAAAAGTCTTTTCTCAAAATCATGTTGTCACAATTTTGGATTCTGTGCACATAGGACAGTGAGTCCATTACTTGGTATCAGAGACTTTAATAATATTTGCTAACTGGTTAAATATGTGAGGTAAAAGAGTAGTTGGAGTTAAGATTGGAGGATAGTGGCTCCATTCTCCATGAAATAGGAAACACAGGAGAATATTTGGGGGCAAAGGAATAAACTTTGTTTTTGTTAGTCAGAAATGACTATAGAATATCTTAGTGGAAATTTCCAGCAAACCTTTGGATAAATAATCTGTATTTTGGTAGATAGTTCTGAATTTGAAATGTTGATTTAAGACAAATGGGCATATCAATGATATTTGAAAGCATAAGAGTGGATATCAGTACTATACATGTAAGCAAGAAAAGAAGAGGAGATGTTAATATAGGGTGGTATATGGCAACTCTGTATTTTATGCAAGATTTTTTCTGTAAACCTACAAGTTCTCTAATAAGAAAATATAAAACAATAATTTTAAAAATGAAAAGTAAAATAAAATACGAATAGAAGACAATACAAAATGGAACTAGAGAACTGATACCTATTTAATGAGTATGTGGAGAAAGCATATCTTATTAAAGAAAATCTATGAAAACCTACACCAGGGACATAGGATGACCATCAGGAAGATCTTGTCAGAACAGGAAATAGATGATAAGGTAATAAGGAGATAGTGTTCAACCAAGCCTATTAGATTTGATAACAAAGAGAATTTTGTTTAATGTGACAAGAATATCATCAGCTGAGCTGAAGGACTGCATGACATTACATAAATGGAGGAAAGAACAAAAAGTCAGAAAGTAGAGAGTGTGTGTATGTAGATACTAGAAACTGTAAAAGGAAAGAAACAGAAGCAATTATAATTGATTGAAGGTATAATGCCAAGAAAGGTAGGTTTCTATAGATGAAAGGTTCTTGATCATGGCTAAATGCTAATAGAAGTTTCAGAAAAGTTTTGAAGATCCTTTAGCATAATAAAAATGCTGATATGATCCACAGGGATATATGTAAAAATTAAGCTTAGACAAGTGTATTTCATTGAAATTCTATTTTAGCGAAGGGAAGGAATCAGGGACAAAAGCAGACATACTCTTATTTGTAATAGTGAGTCGGCCGCTATTTTATCTTTGAATAAACACAGGATAATTTTTTGAGAAAGTAGGAGGAAAAGGAAAAGGAAGATGGGATAGAGACGACAGAACTTTGGCAAGGCTTGAAATGGCTCTTTAGGGGAAAATACAGGACAGCTGATGAAAATCACACAAAAAAGCTAGTAGATGTATCAAGGACTAACTGATTTTGGAAACCATAGTTTAGAAGCCCTGAAGTATGAGTCAGGAAGGAAAATCTTTGTATTGCTCAGGGGTTGAAATGTCCCATATAGTAAAAAGTAAATAAAGAGAAACAATTTGAGGATACCATCAAGATGGTTGAAAAGATGTACTATAAGATCTAGGATGGAAAGAATAGGAATTGAATAGATGAAGGAGCTAAGACTTTGGGAGAAAAGACATAATTGTGTTGAATGGTGTGCCATCATAGCCCTGAAGTCATCCTAGTGGAAATATAGTGGGGGAGGAAGAGAGCAAGGTGATAGATCTTCAATTGGCATTTGTCAAGGAGAGAAAGTGGCAACAGACACAAATGTATAGAGTGCTTAATGTTATTGTTACTGTTTGGTTTTGTAGGTATTTGTATGTATATGTGCATGTGTATGTTTTAATAAGGTTTTTAATTTTAATAGAATTTGGCTGGAAACCACATAAGGACAATGCCAAATATATTTCTAGTGGCCATGATGGGCAAAACAACATCCTATAAACCGTGAAGGTAGAAGGACAAGAAGTTTTCCTGTTAAAGCCTCAGATTTTAATACAGAAGAATTAGAAAAAGAACCTTTAGCCAAGGATGAGGGTTGAGGTTATGACTGTTTACTATGGGATGGATTTCCTGGAACACAGAGGAAATATTTTGAAAGGAAAGGAAAAAGAGAGGCAGAGTGTAGAGTGGTCATCGAAAAACAGTAATCAGAGAATAGCATGGACAAGAGTTCAGGCTATAGGGTCTAGATAAATAGGTTAGTCATTATCACTGGTTACTCGATCAACCCAGGTTTGCTCTTTCTGGTAACATGACAAAATTGTACTTTCCATTCCCTTGGGTGACAGGCCATGTACACATGATTTGACTTGGCTAGTGTAACCTAAGGGAAATTATGTATCACTTCTGCTGTAGTCTTTAAGAGTCAGCACATGATTTGCCATGTCCCTATCCCACTGCTGAAGTGGACTATGATTTGGGCCTTCCTGCCAATCTACACTGAACACAGTGTAAGAAAGAAAAATATTGTATCAAATCACTGTTCGTTTGGGATTCCTTGTTAATTCTGCATAACCTTGCTCTCCTGCCTCACACATAAACAATGTCAGGATGAGCCATAAGGTTCTCAGGGTTCCAAACACTGCAGAACTGTGATAATAAAATTACTTCAAAGTAGGTACAGATGTAGAATCATATGACAATGACTTGACAATGTTTATAGTATAGCCTAGTTTATAAACTCCATAGATCAATATAGCACCATGTTTAATGTGAATTCATATACTCTAACAAACCCAATCTGCATTTTTTAAAAAGTAATGCCCATAGAGAAAAGGAGTAAAGGTCAATATCTAACTTGAAGAACATATTTATAAAATTAATCTCAAATTAAACTTTATACACATTGGCATTTTTGTTTGTCCATATATAGACAATTCTAATCACATAATCACAGCCTTTTCTTTTTCTTTCTAGTTTTTTGTTTTGATTTTTTTTTTTTTTTTTTTTTTTTTTTTTTTT
>JAKSZT010053764.1:11234846-11374846 GCA_026826555.1 Tolypeutes matacus | reverse complement strand
TTTTTTTTTTTTTTTTTTTTTTTTTTTTTTTTGAGACTCTCCTTTAGGGAACAAAATCACAAGTTTCTAAATTACAACATCAGGTTGTTAAATATTATATGATATTTTCTTTAAAAGTTTTTAGCATCTATAATTTATGAACATTTTATTTTATATATATACACATTATCTGCTGTATTTATAAGCATATACCTATATTCAAATAAAAAATCTGTTTTCAAAATTAAAAAGGTGATTTGATTTTCTCTTATGAAATGAATATTTCATATTTGACTGCAGTAAAAATTCAAAATATTTAGAAAGTGAACAAATAAATTTTTTTTCTACATCTTACATGGTATCTGGAATTCAGTAAATTCTCAAAAAGTATTATTTAACTAGATTCATTAACAAAGGGACTTATTTGCCCTTGAAAAATTAAATAAGAAAAATCATTGTAAGCTGTGTCTCCAACAAATACATTCTCTATTGTATTTCACAGAGTAAGCTGGTTTGTAAGCAGGACAGACTGTTGCCTATCAGTTAATATTTAACAGGCACCACTCTAGTCCAAAAATATCATATCTGCCTGATTCTTAAAGAGTCTGAATCTCTACCACTAGAAACCTATTTGTTTAGATTCATCTTTCAGAAGGCATTTTTAAACGCAAATGCTTCTGGAGGCAAGGGAGAGAAGGAAGGATTAAATGAATTCACGTGACATTGTTGATTTATCATCTGAAAATGAGAGAATAGGGCATTGTTCATACATAGAAAGTGATGTAGTGAAATCACTTGAAAATTATAGAACAGAGGTAAAATAAAGCTTTCCTACCTCAAATTTTATCTCAGTCCATATGTCCACCAACTTTTTGTAACTTATGGGTCTTTCAAGATTAAAAGACATTGTCTCACACATACCACTCTCTAACCCAGCACCAAGTACACTACTGAAAGTAGAACCTTAACATATTTATTGCTAATGATAATATCTTGTTCTCAGATACCAGTTATCATGCAGTACTAGAAAGAAGAGAAATGTGACTTTTTGACAAATGCTAAAATATTTAAGTTAATGAGAAAGCTCCTTGTGGGCCACAAATAGAAACAGTTACTATTTGGTCTTTTAATACCATGAAGGAGTAATGTGTCTGGAGATATCAACTATGGCTAGCTACAAGCAGAACAAGGAAAAGCACAATGCAGGTGTTATGGTCTCATGAGCAATATTCATTAATTAAAATTTCTTTATGCCTTTAGCATGACATATTTTAGGCTCATCTTCTTTCATTGTTATTTTTATCATTACTAGTTTTCAAATAGAAGAAAATACTCTGTCCAATATAATTATCAGGTCTTTATATTAATTGCCATTAATTTTCTGTATAATATACATGAGTATCGCTACATCTATATCCATAGAGTTATTGTTATAGCTAGCTAGATAGCTAGGTATAAATGCACTTAAATTTATATAATACCTTCCTTTTACGTATGATGGTAAACAGTTGTTGAGGCAGGTACAATGTAGAAGGAAAGAGTTGGAAATGTTATAGTAAATGTATTTCTCTATGATCATGGTGTTAATTTTTAAGTGTTTACATTTTGGACTTAAAATGTATGTTTTGAGATGCTGTAAAGGTTAATAAGATAATGGACAGTTTGTTTTCTGTATGCTGAAAGCGATCCACTTGTTCTAAAGTAGAGAGTTTTAGAGATAGCTTGGGGCTTACTGAGTTTTCCATGACTAAATACACACAGGTATAAATACTATAACCACTTACCTTTGAGACTACAGAAATTTCAGATGGGTGATTGGACTCAATGACCCTCAGCTGAAATCTATTGTGCTATTCCAGAAATTAGAACAGAGCATTGTAATTGCATAGCCATGAACTGCTTGCCAGATATATATTCACGTGTGATATTAATAGTGAGAAAAATAATAGCAAGAATTCTATGCTTTAAATTTTTAAAAAAATCACTGGCTTCAATTACCAGGTATACAAATGGCAAAAAATGTTTCACTAGGGAATCTGAGGATCCCAGCATATGTTCTTGTACATCTTACTTCTAAAGATTGATGAATTCATTTATCATGTCTATTAATTAGGTACATGTAGTGACAAATTAAGCACCATGTATCACAATAAATACACTGGAATTCAGGGTGAAATAAAGATATTTAATTTTAATATAAAGTTTGAGAGAGAAATTAGAAGGTAAATATGTACTGAGCAGATTGAACAAGGTTAAAATTTATGGTTAGCCCATTACCATTATTTGTCTGCTTTCAAATTGGGAAATGCCATGGTAATTCAGCATTAAAAAAAAGACATTTCGTAATAATTAAATTAAATCCTCTTGGTTCCTACAAGATAATGAGTGGGAGAAGAAAACATCTGATAGTTTTCCTTTTTGGATAAATTGTTTTTAATGGGCAGCAGAAACCTGAACTCTGCTCACCTATTTTCAGTTAACTCGTACCTCTTGCCTTCCAACTTTCTGTAACTACAAATCCAACAGCATATCCGCATTGTCAGACGAGGAACTTCAAAGGGATTTCATATGGTGAAATCAGTTAGATAACTCTTAAGGACAAAGTGGCAATGTAAAAATATCCTGTAGCAGCTTTGCCAGTATACAACAAATCTAGGTCATTCTATTCAGCAGGAAACGTTATTAGAAGAGCTCCTCTCTCATTTCCTCCACAAAAAAAGCAATCCCACAAAATCAAATGACCTGTGTATTCTCTTTTGAGGGAGGCAATATGCCCTAGAAATTTCAGTAAGTATATGTGCATTATTACTAAGAGTGCAAAAATGTGATGATTCAAACCACGTTATAAAAATAACTCCTCAGTAGGAGCTCATAGAACATCTAAGTGCCTATCACCCCACTCAGTGGGGTTCCTGAGAGCTCCGGAGACACCCTGGTCCTATATAAGGGGGGATAGCCCCAGAGACTGATGCCTTATCAGTGGGTTCTGTTTTGGAATCTGTGCTCCTGAGAGTGACAGAATTAGACTCAAATAAGTCCTCCCTGCACATGGTTCACCAGTCCCTTCTATTCAAACCTACATGTGATGCTGGAGTTTCTTAGGTATACTTCCAGAGACCGGAGCCTCCCGCCTACCTATGTGCCAGGTGTGCATGAAATCTAGGTGGAGCTGCAACTCCTACCCTACAGCTCAATGGACTCATCCAAGTCACCTGGTGAGGGGACAATGATGGGAAATGGCCATCCCAGGGAATGGAGAGGGCCTGCATCTGCAGGCAGGATCATCCCACCCACCATATCCATGGGATATAAGCCCTCTCACACTTGGAGTTGGAGTGGACATCACCATCCCAGTCGCCTCTGGATTGGGGGAAGAACTATGGACTAGAGTGGACTTGATGGTATTCTCTTGCTCACATATGGTGATTCTTGCAATGCAAGAAATTATAACAATGAGGTGGAGTCAGTGGCCACTTGACAGTTTTTGGGTAGGGAGGGGATGAGCAGTTGAAATACAGGGGCTTCTTTGGGAGTTGGAGGTTGTCCTGAGTACTGTTGTGGCAATGGATGTAGGCCATTTTAAATCAGCACACACCACTCAGAACTGAGTGGGAGAGAGTGTGGTCTACAGTGTGAACTGTGGTCTATGGTTGGTGGCAAGGCTCCAGGATGTGTAAGTTCATTGAGGTTGGTGGGCCACACTGTGGGAGATGTTTGTGTGGGATGTGGTGGGAGGTGTGGGAGGTGGGCAACATGGGAATCCCAGTGGGTTCCATGTAATATTTTAGGTAATCTAAGCACCTCTTAAAATATATGTATATATATATATATAAATAACATTTTTGTAAGCAAATACACATATATGCATATATTTATATATCATTTTGCAAATGTTTGTATGTATTGTGAGAATTTTGATTTTTACCCATAATAAAAAAAAAAAAAAACTACAAAAAAAAACCTACAAAAAAAAAAAAGTGTAAAATAAAACCAAGTTTTAAGCACCTATCAATTAACATGCCAAAGAAAGCGATTGGTAAAATTTTAAAAGAACATAAATACAGCCAATTCCATTATAAATAGCCCTTTGGAGCTTAGAGAAATGGGTCATAGAATTTATTGTCTTTTTGTTTCATGAATATATTAATAGTACCGGTAGGGAATGTGCATTTGTGTATATGTGTGCTCATATAAATATATTTAGGTGACAGAGGGAGAGTAGGTGTGAAGGAAAGGTACATCTGGTACATGGCTTCCGCCCAGCTATAAACCTGCTCTTCTTGACTAACTACAGCACCGCCTCCTCCCTTTGCCTCTTCATGAGTTCTGGACATTAGAGGAAGAATGTCATTTTGGAATTCAAACACCAAGGGGTCCCTGAAGCAATTATTTTTTTGTAAACCAATGTCAGGGGAGACTTCTGCAAAGTCTCTGGGTAGGAAAACACAAGGCTCTAAACAGGAAGCCCTCAGCTGTATGGCCCTGGACATTCACAAGGCATCCTCATCAGCTGAGCTTAGATATGGTAATTCATAGTTTATGCAAAGCTTAAGAGAGGGCCTTTTATATTAAATGCTAAGAAAAGCTGTTTGCCTTTTTTTTCAGACCTCTTACCACCTGGTGTAATTTGCAATAAATCTGAACTTTTTGCAGAAATAAAAATACCTGATTACTTACCTATGCCAGAAGGTTTGAAATCTGTGCCTCTTAAAAGTAAGAGCAGGAAGAAAAAAAAGGAAAAAAAGTAAGAGCAGGAAAGGTGACTTCAAATCCTACACAAAAGATTGATTTAGTGAGAAGACCTTACAACTGTGAAAACACATGACCAGCTGAGAAGTCCAGACTCAACCTGAACAATCATGCAATGTTTTAAATTTAGATTTATTTTCTACATGGTGGTATATAGTCAAGTAAATTGCAAGACAGTTTTCAGTTTTTGCAAGTTGGATTATTTTAAGTACAGTGAAATGAAACAGAATTGAAAAAAATTGAACGAAATATATTACTTGTTTTATAAATTAATTAATGATTGTATAGTGCAAGTACTCAGGTCCTTGTCTAACTTGTACTTCACCAAAGAGGATCTAGGATTTCACCATAATTTTTATTAATATGTGTTCTGTGAGGAAGTCCATAAATAAGGATAGAAAAATTTTTAATTAAATACCCCTCTTACAGCCAAACACCTGTTTCATGGTTGTTGCATGTATAATTAATGCAGCCTAATGAACATGCTTCATCAAAATCTCTCTGGTGGTTTAAAAATAAAATCTGAGTGGTTGATAGGTGTACAAATTACAATATTTAGAAAATAATCAGTATACTTTTTTTTTTTTTTTTTGGCATTTTAGTTTAAAAGACAATATGTCTAGACTGACAAACTCCTCTAAGGAATGATGTAATAATTGCTACAATACACAACCATATATTTCTACATAGTGGGATACACGTCATCAGCAACTGCATTGCGTCCCTATATTCTCTGGAAGGCTTGCACGTTTCCTGCTTGCCTTGATATATTAGATATTAGAGTTGCTGTTCCTAGATCAGCAACTCTCCCACTGTTCCCACTTCAGTCTTTTCCAGATCATGCTCTGCAATCATAATGAAAGCATTCAATCTTCTGACATTAAGTCAGACTTTAACCCTTTAATGTAAACAATTGTAAGAAAAAAATGCTTCTTCATAATATCCTCCCAACAATTAACATTTGTCAATGACCCTCATCCATCCAAAAAAAAAAAAAAAGAGCAGGTGCAGGTGGCTTCAAAATATTTGTTTATATAGGTAAAATTTTTGTAAGGGACCATTGTTTCCCTGTATGAATACTGTAAAACAATGATGAATCAATTGGTGGAAATGAAATCAAACATCATACTGGCAATATTGATTTCAGGAGAGTCTAACTGTAACACCACAGATGACAATAAATTCTTCCACTTTACTAATAAAATATAAAATGTCTTGAAACTATTAGGAACTTGGTAGGAGCTACTACCTACTACCAAATCTCCACTTGTTTGGAGGCAATGCAAAATGTTGGACTCTGGAATAATACTTACAGTATATTGGAGAGGTATTTTGTTCAAAGACATAAATACAAGTACAGGATCTTCTAACCAAAGCTAAATTCTACATATAGCTTTCTATGTGACTAAAATTATGAAGTGCAAAATCTGATTTTACCTGCTTTCAAGTAAATTTCTACTGATTTCAAATTCTACTTATTTGCTTTTATATTGCTTGTACATACCAAAATTCATTATACACATGTACAGATGGGATAAATAAAAATTTATGAAGATAAACTACTAATTTAGTCAACAAATACTTACTGAATGGCTACTACAGGATCGACCCTGTTCTAGGAACCTGATATATATTAATGCATAAAACAGGCAAGAATCTGCTTTTGTAGAACTTACATATAAGTAAATTATGTATTTGTTTCTACAAATGATATGATTAATGCTTTTTACAATTTTTTTTTAAAGAAGCTTTAGATTACATAAATGTTACATAAAAAAATATAGGGAATTCCCATATGCCCCACCCATCTCCCTCCCACATTTTCCCACAGCAACAACATTCCTCATTAGTGTGTACATTTGTTACAATTAATGAACACATATTGAAGCATTGCTACTAACCGTGGACTATAGTTTACATTACAGTTTACACTCTATCCTGCACAATTTTATATGTTATGATAAAACGTATAACGGCCCATATCCTTCATTGCAATGTCATGCAGGACAATTCCAATGTCCCAAAAATGCCCCATATTGCCCTGTTCTTTCCTCTCCCTCCCCTCAGAACCTGATTAACATTTTTTGATATAATATTCTATGTGATGGTAACAATCACATTTTATATTATGAGTATTCCTTTTTGTGTTCCTACTACTTCTATCTTCTCTTGAAAGAAATATAAACTATTATTTAGTAATATTACTCTTACTACTAGATACATTTCTAATATTCCTATCAAAATATTAAAAGTTTCATTGGGCTTTAAGATATAATTGCATTTAACTTGGTTACTAATTCCATGGATGGGTGGAATAATTACACAGAGCCTGTAATTATTGGAGCCTGAGGCTTATCATGTGTATGAACGCAGACAAGTTAGTTATCAATAAGTCTTACTTTCATCACATATAAAATAACAATAATTATATTTATCTTATAGTGAGTCATGATGTTAAATGCATGGGTTAAATGCATTTAATTAGAATTAGCTATTTTTTATTATTTTGACTTTAGGCAACTATTATGTCTATATTATAGAAGAGAAAGACGATGCTTTCCTAATACCATTACACATAAAATAAAAATTTTAGGGGTGAAAGACCATTTTATAAACAATCTAGACTCTCTTTGAGGTCAATATTTGATCCTGTCAAAAATATTTTGAAGAAATAATTTTTTAAAAAAGATTTGTGCATAAATCTTTGAAGGCAAAAGTTCTCTTTTTCAAATGAGTTCAGCACATAATAAAGCAGTCATCTATTCCCCCTATGGACAAATACTAACAAAATTTTTTTATTAAAGTTGCATTATAATATAGGCTATTTCTCTTTGTGCATTGAAAAAAAAAGTTACCTGTGACTATTTAAAAACCCTTAAACTGGAAAGACATACTAGAATCCTATAGGAAAATAAGCGAAGATACTATAATGTATTCCTAGTAGGCACATAGTGGGACAAATTAAAATACTGAGACCTATAGCCTAAGTCTGTTTTCTGCAGGCAAATGCTTCTGTTTCTATTTTTAGGGTAGCGACCCCCTACTTTCTCTCAAGGTATGCTGTCAGGAAGAAAACAGTTCTTTGATTCCAACAAAGCAAATGAAGTTTATAACTCCAAGGTATTATTTTATTTCCCAGGATCCTAGCTATCATATTGGTCAAACCATATAAAATACTAAATTTCTTAATATCTTCTAATATTTCCCTTCACAAAGTTCAAAATTTAATTTTAATAATAAAATTAAAACCAGATAGATATGTTTCAAATAAATGTTTTTCTATGATAGCTGTTCATATAAACTGATGGCATGATGCAAAGACTGTCAGAGAAACTCCTCCTTAGCTCGGGATCCTAATATATCTTCTTACCCACACAAAGAACATTTCTACACTGAGCCACCCAATTACTGCACACTGGGTAAAAACTCCAGACCAAACCGCCAATAACTTGGAAGATTTCAGGGCACAATCTAAGAGGTTGTAAGTGCTTTATAGCTTTTTAATCACATAATTCTAATGTGTTGTTATTTACTTCTTGTTTTACAGGCTGGTTCTTTATTATCTTACTTAAGATTCTTGAGGAAACAAAGCTCATTCTATAAATCACAGCTCTAAATTATGGTAGAAATATTCTTATATATCCCTGAAAGCTGGAGCCAGTAATTTTCAAAAGTTGGGGGACCACAAAGTTTTTCCAAACATATTTTTTTCTGAAATTGATTCAGTGGAGAATATATCTGCCAAGGAGTCATCATGTGGGTCTTTCCATCTTCCCTTTTAAAACTGCTCTTCCTACACTTTGCAAAAAATGAAGCTCACCTTTAAACCATCCAGAACTGAGTGCATTGCCTAATCTCATGTGGCTATTTAAGTTTAAATTAATCAAAATTAAATTGTTACATATTGAGTTTCTCAGTCACACTGGCCACAGCTCAAAGCCTCAATGTAAACATTTGGCTAGTGTTTACTGTATTGGAAAATGCAGATGAGAATATTTCCATCTTCACAAAAAAGTCCCCAAAATAGAAAGAAATTCAAGGGGGCAAAATATAGGGACATTAACTCCCTATAAGTTACTAATGACTATGACTTTCAAGAAAAAACATGTATTTCATTTAGATAAATTTCTGTTGGATAATAAGATGAAAATATAAATTAGTGGAGGAAATGATGTAAATTTGCTGATGAAGCTTGGGCAAAAATTTTTAAGATGAATGATTGTATCATATTGCTAAGGTGTGGAGAAATCATTGGATACATTTAAATAGTCATATAATAGATTTTGAAAATAAATATTTTAAAGTGCTGGAAACTATGTCCACTGCCACTAATTCATTTTATGAGAAAAATGACAAATATCCAACTAAATAAGTACAGAGAGAGATAATTTTCAATAAAATATTTTAGGGGATTCTAGTGGGGATGTTTTTGAAGGCCACTATTAAAAACTCTCTTCTCTTTATTCCTAATTAGTCTAGGTCAATTTTCACAAACTTCCCCCTGACCCCTTTCTTTAGCTCAATTTCTTTCACTACTTTCTATATAAATGTTTCCCAATTTTGAAGAGATTGATTTCTCCCTTCTTTATTCATTGGCAATGGGGAGGGAATGTTCCTTAGAGTTAAATTCTGGGCAGAGTTGGGAAAGAGGTGTTCTGCCTGCTTGTGACCCCTCAGAGACACAATCGCCAAGCAAACTTCAAAGAGAGGATGGTTAAACCAAGAGGTTTTATGGCTCTTGGGAAAACATCATGATCTCCGAGTTCATCCTGATCTTCAGGAAGGCAACAAATTAAGAAAATCGGGTCAGGAAATTTATGTTCTACCTTCCATCTCTGTTTCTCAGTTCCTCTACTATTCTTTTTCTTCTTATCTTGCTCCAGGGAGAGTCATACTCAATATAAATGCAAAATTGAAAAGCAACTTTATTTACTTAACATAGTTCTTGCCATCTTCAGAACAATAAATTAGACAAGAGATAAATAACACCATTCCCAATTGTATTTATCATCTGGCTATGGTGTGAACAGACAGACACTAAGAACAAACAATTCAATTGATTCCAGGCTGTGCCATTTCTCCTTCTCTCTTTAAGATAGGTAAATATGCTCCAAGACCTGCTCATGCCTGCCAATAGAGAGAAATGGGGATTTATGACTGTGTGCCCTGATGCCAAAATGAGCAAAATCCCAACAACTGAGAGGCAAGAGGCTGGAGAACACTAAATAGAGATACACATGAGAAGACTATTTTCAAAATACATGGACTACTGTATGCAGGGTGATGCATCCATCAATAAGCAAAAGTTAAGTGAACAAGCAAAAACTAATTCCCCATGCATTAGGTGGACTGGAGAGAGAAACGATTCCAAAGAACAGCAATAAATAGCTTGCATATTGTCATAAAATTACATACTCTTTAGGATTAATACAATTTAGAATAATTTTTTTAAAAAAATAGACTTCATTGGGGATGTAAGCCATTGGAAAGTGGAACAACAGGGGGTTAATTCAAGAATCTTCCCAAAAATTCAACCAAGTTTAAGGACCTACAAATGTAATAAACATAAGAAGATTCACACCAGCAACTTTAACACCAACTAGAATGATTTGCTTTTTATGCTGATATAAAATGTAGAGACATTATATCAGGGGATGAGATTTTCTTTAACAATAATTACTCATGCATATGATTAATTATGCCTAGTTCAATATAATACTTGGATATTCAATATTTATAGCATTATGAGACAGAGAATTACATGGTTCCCAAATAAGCTAGCATTGATTATAGTTACCTTGCATTTATTATACACCCTCTTCTCAAGTATCAACAATAATTAGGACAAGAATAAAATAGAAAATTAAAATTAATAATGTTCTAAAACTTCCCTTGACTCAACGTCCTTCAGCCAAAATCCTTGACCAGGATTGCTTCACGTCACACCACACCTTATACATACACGCTGGGATGACAGCTTCATGAGGACAGGTACCTGGGGCAAATCTGTGCAGTGAATCCAGCCCTAAATTCCACCAGCAATTATGTTCCCTTTATTTTCATTGTGAGGGTGTAGATATAAGTTAAGAACATGGAATCTGCAGCAACACTGCTTAGGTCCGAGTCCCATTATGGAACTCACTATAATGCCCTTGGGTAGGTTATTCAACCTCTTAGGGACACTGAGAGGATCAATAGAGTTCAGAAATATAAATGCTTCAAATAGTACCTGACACATAATTGTTACATGTGTTAGCCACTATAATTACTGTGGGGACCGTCTCGATTATAGAACTTACTTCAGTATATTATAACATATTTTGCCATCAAAGACTATGAGATCATGACAAAAAGGAGCAAAAATATATATAGGAAAAAATATATACAAATGTGTTTATGTATATATACGCATATACAAGCATACACACATATATTCTTCCATCATGGTGCCCTCCAGGTCTAGCTCAATGGCCAACACATATTGAGAACGACTGCTATATAAATTGGTGACTGAACCATTGTCTTAGTCACCTGATTGGCATTTACATGAAAATAAGTTGACAAATAACTTCTCAACCAGTTTAATAGAATAAAAGTGGTATATATTTTGCATGTATATGACTGACTTCTCCTAAACACAATTAAGAGTTCACGGTAACTACAAATATTTTTTAATATTTTAAAATATTTTATAGTAATGGGAGAGAGAATGGGAGAGAAAAGGAGGGAGGAGTGAGAGATTGAGAGATTTTTTTTTAAGAAACATAAATGAATGGAAAATTTGATTGTAAAGATTTAGTGAAGTGCCTATTTTCAGTATTTTATTTAATTGTCAATGCTTTAAAATGCAGTTATTTTCATGGCAATGATAAGGGAATAGGTCTTTTGTCCCCCTGATTTTTTCTATCTGGTATACTGAGATATACCTTTTCTCTGCACTTGTTCAAATATTCTAACAGTAATTAAAATTTGACTTTAGAGGCTGATACTAATATTGAAGAATGTTTAGAAAACTTTAGATGATATACTTTCTAAAATAAAGGTTTTTTTGGTTATACCTGAAATTCTTTTTCTTGTAGACTGAATTTCCTATGGCCCATTGTAGGGCCTGAATTGATTCTACACATAAATGTGTCAGAGAATTGGTTTTATTCTGAAGCCATCATTTAAAGGTGTGCAGGGTGGTAAAAATAGAAGTTACTGCATTGCTTTTTTTATGGGAAAGAAAAAAAATGCTAATTTTCCTGGAAAATTTTTAAATGCAGAGATTGAAAATCCCATCCAAATGAAATTCTTGATTGATATAAACACAGGGAGTCTTGCAGAACTATTGTCCCTCACAATGCTCTAGAGCCCCTAGCAGTAATCACAACAAATTGCAAGTCTTGGTTTTCAAGTATTATTCTCCTATATAAAGGAATGAATGAATAAAAGGAAGTGACCCATTCCAGGACTGGTTGAAGGAAAGCATACAATGAGTGGGGAATAACTAGCTGCGTGGAAAAACAAGGAATTGCTTAAAAACTCCTGGGAATGTGCCAAGAGACAGGAACCAGATTAAATAGACTCCTACTATTCTAATTTCAAAAATTTGATTATCAAAATGAATAATGACAATAATGGACTATAGACCATTGAAATTTTTTAAAAAAAGAATTCATGGCTCCATATTAAAATCAAATAAATAAGTAAATAAATGGGGAAGAAGTGAAAGTTCATCCTTTCAGTAGAATAACTAATAATTATAGAAAGAAATTCTTTCACCTTACAAAAACCACCATAGTAATAAATGGTTTAGGCAAGAATCATCAATGGATGCTAAAATCAAGGGGTGAAATATATATTTTTGCAAAGGCTATTTATAGAGTTTAAAAGTACAACAGATTAAAGTCAATTCTGCTGTAATAGAATACATGTTCCCAAATATCATCATGCTATGCAGAATTATACAATAAAAACCATCAGACTCATGGGGAAAATGGGGTTGGGCACAACACTCAAAGACATCATCAGTGACACATATAAAATATAAGAATCTAGTAAAAATGGTAGCATAGGTTTACACATATTAAATGGTTAAAATATATAAATATTATAAGACACATTGCCTTGAAAAAGTTTTAAAGGTAAAAATATTGTATGATCTGACATGAAATAATGAAATATGCAAATTCATAGAGTCTGAAACTAGAATGTGGGTTACCAGGGGCAGGGTTGGGGGTAGGGAATAGAGTTAATGCTTAATTGGTACAGAGCATTTGTTTGGGGTAATGGAAAAGTTTGGGTAATGGATTATTATGATGGTAGTACAACATTGTGAATATAATTAACACCACTGAATTGTTTATTTGAAAGTAGTTAAAATGGAAACTTTTAAGTTATATATATGTCAGCAGAATAAAAAATTTTTTAAAACCATAGAACCATACAACACAAAGAGTGAACCCTAATGTAAACTATGGACTACAGTTAACTATATAATTATAATACTATTGTTTCATCAATTTTAACAAAGGTACCACACTAATGTGAAGTAATAATAATAGGGAAAACTGTATGAGGAGGGTATATTGGATCTCTGTAATTCTTGTATGGTTTTTTTGTAAATTGATAATATTTCTAATAGAGCAAGAGAGTGAGCAAGTGAGAGAAAGAAATATACTTCTGGAAATGGGTTTCAACGGGTTTGCAGCTTTTGAGTTACTGAGAAGTGGTAGAACGAAGGTTATCTGAAATAGGGCAAAAAGTTGTAACACCAGAGGTGGATGGGTGTACCTCAGAACAGTCAAGAAATGAGGTAGTGAGTGAATTTGGAGGTGTGTGTATACATGCATTTTGAGTATTCCTACATGGCCTGTTCAATTTTGTGCAGTTTTCTGCATTGATCTATTGTTTCTCTGGAAAAAATTGCCCATAAACACACACAATTGTCATTAATGCTCAACTTGTTCCTTAATATATAAATCACGTTGGAACAAATTTGTACTTTCAAAAGAAGTATTATAGCAGACCTAACTCTACCTATTCATTGTACAGTGGAAAGTAGTAATTTTACAGTGGAGAAATATAATAGACAACATCTTAAACCAAATGACCAGAGTTAGCTTTGCTAAGGATGGGACAAATAGAATTATGTTAGGTTTAATTTGTATAATAGTTGATTTTAAAATGACCACTGAAAAATGTGATTATGAACAATGTTTGTGCATCTGTTGTAAAAATTCTGTTGAAATCCATTGCTGTGAAATAAAAATCCCTTGTATATGGACATGTACTACATATTTCTTTAAAAATCTTGTACCAGGAAAAGTCCCTCCTAAATAGCACATTTTATTCCTTCAAACTTTGAGAATTATGTAATATATTTTTCTTTTTCATTTTGTGAGGACTCTAAGAGCAATGTTTAATGCTTTAAAACTATAAATCTCTTAGGCTGTGGTTTTCATTTATTCACCTATTCCCTCAGCTTTAGGGCTCCTCATGTTGATTCTCAGAAATTCACACATCCATCCATACTGTGGTAGATTGAACTATGAGCTCCCACAAAGACATGAACTTAATCTTAATCCACGTTTTTGCAGGTGTGAACTCATTTGAAAATATATTATCAGTTAAGGTGTGGACTCATTTGCAAACAGGATCTCCTAAGATCTTGTTAAGGTATGACAAACTGAATGAGGGTGAGCCTTAATGCAGATGACTATAGGCCTTGTTAAGACAGAAAATCCATATGCAGTTAGAGGAGCCAGAAGCCAGAAATCGGAAGAGCAGACGCAAGGAGAGAGAGAGATCACCAAGTGATGGGAAGGAGAGATACAAGCCAATGTAAGAACACTACAGATTTCAGGGAGAAGCCATGGATTTGTCACTGACCTGATTTGCAACTTCTGGTCTCTGAAACTGAACCAACAGACTCTTGTTGTTTAAGCCTATCCATTGTGGGGTATTTGTCATAGCAGTCTGGCAAACTAAGATACACGTATCACTCATCTATTAAGCAACTGCTTAGGTGCTCATATTGTCTCCTCATTTGTAGGTAAGAAAAATCTTTTTGGGGTGGAATTCATACTCATGGATTAGGTACATATCCTCGAATATCTCACTGGGTCTCACTTTGTGGTTGTACATTTAGTTCTTTTGTATTGGAAACAGTTTATTTTGATAGGTAGGCTGTTCTGTTTTTTTCCAATAATTCATTAACAATTCAGGTAGGCATGGATTTCATATCACATACTTAGAGATATTATATATATCAAAACAAATAATCAAATTACATACATCAAAACATGATGTACACTAACTCTCCCAACTATCTTACCATTCATACATGATACCAGTTGCAACAACTGGGAACAAATAATTCAATTGCTTTTTATAGAAAGGCAGGTTTGAATGAATATAATATTAAATACAAATATGTCCATTATCAATGTTTTCAAAGCCATATTTCAAACATTGTTTTATCTGAATTCTAGTTTCTCCTTTTATTAAGTAAAGATCATGTTTTGTAAGCATTTTAGGATGCATAGTTGAATAATTGCATTGTTTTTCAAAAGGAAGTCTTCTATAATTAAAATTCCTCAGTAACAGATGAGTTTATTCTTAATCTTTTTTCTGAGAACATTTTAATTTCAATAATAAGTATAAAATATATTTTATCCTCACTTCAATATACATTGGGAAATTTATTTTTGTTCTGAAAACTATTCCATTGAAAGTTTAAAATCTTAGGAACCCCTCTATATGGTATTTTATTAAAGTAAATACTCACTGTCATCATTGAATTGTTCAAGTATTATGTCAGTTATGTTTGTGATGAGAGTCAAAGAAAGCAATACTCTTTCCTTACTTAGATCTATCATATAAACTTAATTATTGGAGTTCTAAAATGATGTCAAGATTACACCATGGAACTACACTACAAATTTCAATACTTAAAATCAAGCATACTGAGAAGTTTAGTAGACAAATTCCTCCTTCAATTTCAATTTTAAAAGCGATCATGTTTTATTATGGAAGAAAACATAATAACCTCCACCCATTATTAATTTTCATTATTTTCTTTTATACTATTAAATGTAACTTTGTATGGCCAACTTTTTTTTTGTTTTTGTTTTGTGTTTTTTTTTTTTTTTTCTGTTGAACTTGCTGATTCAGACAGTATACTTAAAGACAAAATAAGTGTTTTGATATGAGATTTCTGGGTGGATGCTTATAACACATTGTTTTTCACTTCCCAGCTGCTAAACAAATACCATACAATGGACTGACTTAACAACAGTAATTTATTGGCTCAGGGTGTCCTAGGTTAGAAGGCTTTCTGCTTCCCACAGTCAGTATCTTCTGACTGGCTGGCTGGCAATTTTTGGAGTTCCTTGGCTTTTCTGTCACATGGCAATACACAGAGCAGTGTCTACTCCTTTCTCTCCTGGGTTCTGTTGACTTCCTGATTCCTGCTTCTCCAGTTGCTTCTTTTTCTCTGAATTTCATTCTGCTTTTAAAGGACTCAGGTAAACTGGAGTACACCTTAACTGAAGTAACATCTTCAAGAGATTCTCTTTACAATGAATGGGTCCACACCCACATGTCTTTTCTTGGGGATATGATTCAATCCCCAACACCCATAAACTTCAGTGTGTGGTTTAAAATTTTTCAGAGACATTTAGATGTGAATTTCCAAAGTGCAAACATAAAGTACAACAGGACAAACATTCTCTTTAATAGATCCTGCCTAATACGTAGGGCAGACACAGTCATGTTCTGCAAGTTCCCCGGGGTGAATGCTACTGTCTACTAAAGAGAAGAAAAAGGATGCCACATTATTTTTAATTTACAATTAATCATCTACATTTCTTCTTCAAATTAGAGATGCAACATTACATTTAATTAGTTCTCTCATTACAAATATTTTCGCAGTGATTCAGTTGACAGGAGTTTTCTGACACTGTGCAGATGACAGAAAACCAGTGTCTGGTCTCAAAGGAACTATTTGACCACTGCAGTAAAAGAGCAATAAACAAAATAACAACATTGCAGCCCACTTCAGTTTATGTAGGCAGTCAGCCTTTTATCGCTGTAAAACCTTGAAATGGATGTATGAGCTTTGCTGCAATAAACAAAGAGTTGTTTACAGCTTGGGGATGGCAGGTACCAACACTGGACTGAGCCTTTAGCCGCCTGAATGTCAGGAACTGACTAATGTGAAAAAACATATTGTGGCTTGTTTTATGGAGAATATGTTTTATAAATCTCAAGGGACCATTTATCACAAATTCATCCACTCTGCAGCAGATTGCTGCTTTCATATTGAATACAGGAATTCAGTCAGGCCTTCAAGTAAAACATTGAGAGAAAAAATTCAAATGCTATTTTGTCTGTTTGCTTCCTCTTGATGATTCTCAAATTTCAGCATAAGAAATCTATTTTACCTACTTATTCTCTCCTTCAAACTGAATATTTTATGACTTGGGGCGAAATCATTAGAAAATTTACATCTACTTACTGTTGTGAACTATTTTAACAAGGCCACTTATTTGAGATTTGGTGAGCTTGCTATGTACCAACTTATTTAAAAAAGAAAAAGTACCTAACAAGGATATGCTTTGCTAATTGGCAAATATATCATTTCCCATAAATGAAATAATAAAATGACCAAAGCTAGAATTTTCATAGCCTTTTTCCCCCAAAAATAACCAAAGCCACTCTTTTACAGGGAGGTAATGGGTAGGAACCATTAATTAAAAATAAAATGCTTGACTTTTTGCTTTTTCTTCATGACATATAAAACTTCATTGTATGAGAAAACAGCTGTTCATCTGTGTCTGAAGGAACTGCAGTGTAAGTTGAAAGCTGTTATCTAGCAGAATGTCAGTAACTCTCCATGTTGTAGGTGAATCCAAGCATAAGATGCAATCTGTCCCAAGATACCCTTTTACCAGTTTATGGCCTGTGTCGTCACACAGTAAGAAAAAGGGCATAAGTTTCACACAGGTATGTCTGTCTTAGTACTCAAACAGTTGTTTTTTTACTTCAAAAATAACATACATAGATTTGTGAGAAATAACAACAATGGAAAGAATATAGCAGGTTTCTCAAACACTGGTTAGCAATTCTCCTTCAAAAGAATCACTTGTGTAGGAGTGGTGTGTGCAGCACGATTAAAGTGTAGGTTGCAGGGCCAATCTATAGAATCAGAATTCTCCAGAGGTGCTTCAAGGGAATAGGTGCATTGAACGAGCTCTTCATATTGCTGTAATATACACATATAGGAGAAATACTGAAGCAATGAGATAGGAAGAGCATAAATATAGGTGTAACTGAGTCTGTGGAACATACTGAATATTTTAAAGTTGGAGGAATGGCAGAGGACTGCATATCACGGAGCTTTATTGGTTTCTTCTACTTTCATCCTTGTCCCTTTCCTCTTATACTTTCAAGATTTCTTCTTATGTTCTGTAACTTTTCTCTCTTAATTATGAGAATATGGTTTGTTTTAAATTCAAAATAGGAAGCTGAGGTTTAAAATTTATAAGGTTTGTATTTGGAATTATGGAAATGTTTTGTTAATGGATGGTGGTGATTGAAAGTAATTGACAGCCCTGAAACATACCTGAATAAGATTGAAAGGAGGAAATGTTAGGGTGTATATGGTAAAAGAATAAATTTTTTAAAAACCCATGCAACTGCACTATAGAAACAGTGAACCTTAAACTAAACCATGGACTATAGTTAAGAGTATAATTATAAAAATGTGCTTTCATCAATTGTAACAAATTTTCCACACCAGTGCAAAGTGGTAATAATAGGTTGGCATACGGAAATCCTGTATTTTTTACGTGATTGTTCTGTAAACTCACAACTTCTCTAGTAAAGAAAAAAGTAACACAATTTTGAAAATTCTAGACTAATGCAAAATTATTTTCAAGTGCAATTTGATAAAAATAATTAAACAACAAAACTTCAAGAAATCTCCCTATCCCACTAGCTGATGTATCTGTTTAATTGAAAAGATCCTATATTGTAAAGAGTTAAATTGGCTCAATCTGTGTGCTTTCTGGCTACATTTTGTTCTACATGTCCAGGTAGGCTGTAAGGAATATACACTCCATTCTGGTAAAAAGTCTTTACCTGCTCCAAGGAGAATGCATTGCTTGCATAAATATGGACCCAGGGTACATCGCAAAGAATAGAAAGTGTAAGAGTGAAGTCAGCTGTCTCATTGGATATGGGGTTAATACCTCAGAACATGTGTTCTTCCTACTGGGGTTTGAATATTACTATCACGCCTGATTACACGATATAACCACTTTCTTTGAAATCTAATTAGTAAGTGAAATTGCTTTATTTTCCAGCAATTAGAATTTCACCTAAACCAGTAAATGATAGTAAAGCAGTGAGTTTATTAAGTATTTCAAATAAAGACTTCAAAGCTACTTCCCTTATGGGTGATCTCAAACCATTTCATAGTTGAGTTGTGCATTTTTCTCCTCTAGTCCTGGAATAGCCTTCTGTGGGATGGACATCATCAGTTCCTTTCAGAGAAAAACAATTCTAAAGAGGATAGGAAAACTATTGCCATCAAATAAAGAAGTACAGAGAAATTTATCAGATTACAATGCCTAGCATTGGTTATATGGCTTAACAACCATTTTTATGTGGAAGAAACATAAAAAAATCAAAGTGATTTAAAGCAGTTTTATTCTAGAACTGACATGATATCTCTAACAATTCAGCCTTCTTCAGATACCAATTTGTTAATGTCAGCCCTATTTCCAAATTTTATTAAAATAAAGATCTCAAAAGCATATTCTATAAGTCTTCTATTTCTGTTCTGAACCAGTACTCGTTAAGTTTGTGTTGTATTTATTTTTATGAGCATAAATATGGAAATCAAAAGTGGGTAAAAAATAGTTGACTGTATTTTAAAATTGGTCATTAATCTAAACTAAAAAATTGTTTAAATGGAAACTCCAATGATTTTTACTCTCTACTTACCTCCAGTTGTTATCTCTTGCACCTTTACTTTTTTGTTGACTCATTCTCCTAGCCATTAACCCTTTATGTATTTCTTTTTAGCTATATTTACACTGAAATATATAGCTATGTTTTCTCTTTCAGTGAACAACTGCCAGGTGATGGTTATATCCACATTTATATTGCTTATTATAATACCTTAAAATTCTCTCTTATGACTTCCTAGACGTTCCACTCATAACTAAACCATATATGCTTTAAGCCAAAATAAGCATTTCATGCTCTTCCTTATGCCTTTATATAGGTAGTCTTGTGTAGAACAGCACATTTCAAAGGTGTAGCCAGACCAGCAGACTCTGTGTCACCTGGGAACATGTTAGGAATATATATTCTCAGGCCCCAAACCATATCTATCAAATAAAAAACCCCGAGGGTAGGAGCCATCAATCTGTGTTTTAACAATCCTTTCCAATCTAATATTTGAGAACATCTAGTAGAGAACATAAAATTATGGACTTTGAAATTAGGCCCTTCAACTTACTTGCATGAGCATAAACATATTGCTTAACTTCTGATTAGTCCAGCTTGAATCATGGTGCCCATCCCTAACCAATCACAGTGGTCATATGTGTGGAGTGATCTGATTGGTCTATCCATGATCCTAAGCCTACTGCTATGGATAGGGAAGTCAGAAAGCCTTATCTTGATCACAATGAAAAGGCGAGTTCTGGTTCCTTAAAGAGGGGAAGCCAGGGGACAAACATTTTCTGTTCATCTTAAGTGCTCTGCTCCTATTGTTTCCATTTTCTTCTGTTCTCCTTCTAAGCATTTGTGCCCATTTTTTTTCCCCAGACTTTATCAAAATTAATTATTTTCTGGAAACTTTCCGAGGTTTTCCATTGCTCTCCAAACGCAGTTTTCTGCATTTGAAAATTCAATATTTACTGTATTTTTTACAATTGCTTTGTGATTATCCCCAAGCCAGTTCTCATGTGTGATTGCTTTCCTAACTAGATTATAAATTCTTCTAAACGGAGACATTTATTTCCCTTCTGTTCCCCCCTGTGCTTCATATACAGAAAGTATTTAATAAATGTGTGCTCGTTATTAATCTTGTTTATCTTTTAGATTCTAAACTCAATCACATAATAAATGATTGATATAATTTTATTCTTTCTGAAAATTTATAAAACATGTTTTAATTAATATCTGCTTTGAGGATGCAGTAGATTCTATGAAAGTCCTAAATAGTATTTTGAATCTTGATGTATAGTCTTATTATTCTCACAGAATTTACTAAATGAGCTCCCAGTACCTTAAAATCTCAGAAGTTTAAGGTTTATTTCAATACAAAACTTCCAATAAAGTAGAACGTTTTATATATTGAATGATTTTTTTTCTCCTGTCTCAACAATAGGGCTATTATTTTAGTTTTAGAGAGATACAAATTTATACTTGACACTATTGGCAGTGATAAACCATTGAAGGCTTTTAAATAAGGTAGAGACAAAATCAGGATCCTGATTCAGAATATATAGGACAACATAAATAATCAGATTAAGTTCATTCCTAAAAGATCCCAAGGAGTTCCATCTTTCTTGATAAAGGAAAATCACTTACCCCCTCTTTTTCAGTATTTTCACGATGCAAATATAGGGGAAAACAGTACTGAATCTATTTTTTAGCAAAAAATTTACTGAGCAGAAATAAAAGCCGCATGCTTGTAAATAGGAGCTTCACAAAATACGCAGAAATTTTAACTGGTTTTCAAGTAGTGACCAAGATCTCAGATTCTGAGTAAGCCACATCCGGGTCCAAATCATGACTCTGATTCACTGGCTTAATAAATCTCTCTGGTTCTTAAGTTGTTTATCTGTAAAATGGGGGTCACCTCACCTAGTTATTTTGGAGATAAGTTGAGCTATTATTCTTAAAGTGTTTAGCACAGTGCTCGGAAAAAATTAAATGTTCAAAGAATAGAAACAATTTATTATCATCCTAATTGTCATCATTTCCACTTCCCTCACCCAACCCATGGGACCACACCCAGTTTTACTGTCATTCTCCAGGGCACAGAACTGTGCCCAGGAGGCCATTCCCCAGGCAACCAGGTTTTGCTGTTGGCTGTGTCCCAGATCCAGAAGCATCATTCTCTTCCACATTAATGCAACTGTTCCTAGAACTGGAAACTTCCCTTCCTCTTCATTCTTGTACCTATTTCTGGAGATGGAGTTAGGGTCAATCCTTTCAAGGGAAAACACTGTTTGAATTTACCATTATTATGTATCAAAGACTCTGACTCCATTTTTGATGTTTGACTGCTGTCAGCTTTCACGACCCAATCTCTCTTTCTCTTCTGCCCCACCTTAGGGCAAGCTAATAAGAAAGCCAGGTGTTCCCTCCTATAGTGCCAGCAGGAAATTAAAACTACAATAAAGCCCCAGCCTTTGCACATGTGGGCCCCCTCATTCCAGCCCTTAACCACCATAAAACTCCAAGTCAGTTTCCCCTCTCTGCTCTCTCAAGCCATTTTTTTTTTTACCTGCTTTGGAGACTGGTGTGCTTTTTCCAGAAAAGTCACATTAGACAATTGATAAAACTTTTCATAACCTCTTGGCGTGTGCCAGTCTTGACATCCGAACCAAATTTTGGGTGAGGGGTCCATCTATCTATTGTAGAGTGACCACAATAATCATCATTGTAGGTTAATTCAAGCAACAATTATTTTTATCCCTCCCTGAAACTTCTTTCTATTCAGCTTTAAACTAACTCACCACAGTTTAACAAACTAGGTGAAAAAACATATGGTTCTTTTAAATTAGTGTTCAGCATGAAAGTGGGTAATTCTGGGTAACCACTCCCCAAATCAATTACCTTCAATTCGTTTCAATGTGCCTGCAAAGAACACCTCCCATCTTTCTGAATCTGTATGAGGAAAGGGAAAAAAAGAAAAAAAAAATGCTACTAAGTTATCTTTTAAACTCCCTTCCTATGGACACTTTACTATGACCCACTATGAGAAATTTTACCATCATTCCCAAAAACATAATTTTTACTTGATTCTCTTCATTCATTAGTACATGCTTACTCTAGATTTTTCCTTTAATAGTTTACAAAGTGTTCACTTTTTAAGCCTCAAAACAACTCTTTGAAACATTATCTTGACCTATGTCTTCTGTTACTTGTCCTTAGCCATTCCTCCTAGGTTCTTCAGCAACAGTCATTTTCTTCTATCTTTAGATCTATTTATGGATAAACTTGAGTGGATTTCTTCTAAATATAGTTCAAGGCCTTTCAACTAAATGAAAACCCACCTGATTTACTTTTCTTTATTCTTCTGATGTGAGAAACAATTTTACTATTATTCAAGGAACAAACATACAACTAGGATTGGGGTGGAAGTGCTCCAGAATGGATGGATCTGGTTTGTCTGAGGATATTTTTTTTTTTTTTTTTTTAAGATTTATTTCTCTCACCCCACACCCCATTGTTTTGCATTTGCTGTCTGCTCTCTGTGTGTTCTTCTGTATCTGCTTGTCTTCTCTTTAGGCAGCACCAGGAACCGATCCTGACACCTTCCAAACAGGGGAGAGGCACTTAATCTCTTGTACCACCTCAGCTCCCTGGTCTGCTGCGTCTCTTATTGTCTCTCTTCTGTATCTCTTTGTTGCATCATCTTGCTGCTCCAGCTCTGCTCCACACAGGCCAGCACTCCGTGTGGGCCAGCACTCCTGCACGGGCCAGCCCTCCGCCCAGGCCAGCTCGCCATGCCAGCCAGCTTGCCTTTTGCCAGGAGGCCCCAAGAATCAAATCCTGGACCTCCTATATGGTAGATGAGAGCCTAATCCCTTGAGCCACATCCATTTCCCTGTCTGAGGATAATCCTTTGCTGAGCCTTTTTGGGGTGTTAGTGGGACATGGAAGCAATGGATTGAGGCCAAGTATGAACAAGAGTCCTTACCTCTGCTCTCAATTTACCAGGAGCCAAGAGATGCAGGCTTAATCCAGTTGATCCCTGCAGCACTGTAGAGTGAAAGATATAGAATGTTCCAGATCCACTTGTTAAGCTACTGCATCTTCCCAACTTAAGAAAAATGCAGTAGACTTTTTTTTTTAAGTATCCAACTCTCAAGGCTTAGATTGAAATTTGGCTTTGTTTATAAGTAATATGAAGTGAAGTGTAGACTCAAACTAAAACTTAATGGATGTTTTTCACATCATAAAACCACTATGCAGTCTGGCACAATTTAAAATGACTGTCAGGCCTCACTTAAGCAGAGGCCAAGGAATGAAATACCAGGGGTGTTGCAGGTCAGTGCACTGGCAGAGATGTACAGGAAATCTTGCCTGGCTCTAGCTCCTGAAATCACTCGATAATGTTCATGGACAATAAAATTGAACCAAGTTAAAAAAAAAAAGAAAGAAAGAAAACATTAACCCTTAATGTGCAGTATACATTGACCCAAGGATGGGAGATGGACTGTTTCCCACACTCCTTATTTGTATGCTTCACTTGTTTGGCATGAAATTGGGATTCTTCTTCTATATACACTTGTATTTCCAAAAATAATAACCTCTAAGTCTTGGAAAATGTATTTATTCTTTAAATATTTATATGAGCAGAGGATTGTAACATCATTCTAAGCTGTCCATCAGATAAGGATGTTCTGAAAGAATAGGCCAACTGGATGGGGAGAAGTCAGTCCCTGCCATTTCCATAGAAACACTTATCCAATTGATATAATGTTAAGATGTTACAAATTTTCAGTACAGTATGATCAGAAGTACATTCATGTATATTATGACATTTCATATTAAAATGATAACATGCTCCAAATTCTTAAAAGAAATGCATTTTCAAAGATATCTGTTGATTGTAAAAGTATTAAAAAGATAACTGTGTGAAAAATGTTTTTGATGGTCATCCCTTAATATATTTTGATACAATATATAAATAATGAATTGTGTAAATAAAGCATTAGATTATGTTAGCTTTACTACACTTTATATGGATGGGTTTCAGGACTTCTTCATATTTATTTTACTTTTTTGCATTGACAACTAAAAGTTTTTCATAAATAAATATTTATCCCAGGTATAAAAGCACAATAATACACTGAATATTTTAATCAGGGATTGCTTTAATAATAAAGCTTTTATAAAATGCAATATAAAGTGATATTTATAAATGGAGCATGTTACATAAAATTGAAGAACCCCCAAAATGAATAAAATATTGCCAATAAAAAATGACATGTTGTTAATCAATAAAAATGTGAGCCAGTTGACAACTTTGACTAATTATTTATCTTATTTTACATTTTCCCTGCTACAGATCAAACTGAAGTTGCATTGACATGATTGCCTTATGTTGTTCAGCAGTTTTTTTCTAATAGGTTCCAACTTTTTTTCTAAATGTATCACTTGAGAAATTAATGCACATGGCCTATTATTTCTTATGAGAAATAAAATCTTATACTGTAGCTTTTGAAATTCCTTACCTTGAAAGATTAATAAAAATGCTTCTGATATAATAAATTTGACTAAAATCTACTTGCAGCCAAAATGACAAATTTTACTTAATAAACACAGCTGCTTTGTACTAAGAATAGCCTCCTCCTGCCAATCCCTGGTAATTCTACATCAGCTTATACTGTATTATAAAACAGCATGAATTTTTTATCAGTTCACTGAAAGGATTTGAAATATGTTTTTCTACTTACTATCAAGTCATTACTTGGCTTTAATTGCTATGTAAGGATTTAAAGAGAAGTAAACAACATAAATCTAAAACATTTTAGTTAAAGTCCAGGTACTCAGGACTAAACTTTTAACATTCTCAAAAAAAGACCTCAAACACTTTATATAGCTATAATTGCATTTTTATTTAACTTTTTGAAATTATTAAATAGTTTTACTACTTTTATACCTGGAAATGCTGCCTTATTATTAGAATTTATTAATTATGATAATTTCAATGTATGATTTTCCTTATTTTTTCTCATAGTTATAATAGATATTAGTTATTTGCCTTTAATTTAGTAACATGTATTTTCATATTGAAATATTATAACTAATGGATATTTGCCATAAATATTCATTTTTAACCAATGTAATAAAGGGAAGGCAAAAAATTAAATGTCAGTTTGTCCAACTTTAGCAAGATAGCTAATGTAATTAAGTATAAGTTGATGGGTAATGTATTTATAGAATTGGACTTCGAAGAGACTCTCATGATCACCTAATCAAACTCCAAATTTTCTGTTTGATAAGAATACTTTCCAGAGTTGAAAATTTGGTTGTAGAAATTGTGTGTAAAAAAAGACTAGATTTCTGCTTTCCTTAACCCTAATAATTTTAAGAGTAAAAACAAATTGTAAGCACAAATATGTTTCTCACCTATCAACATTTTAGGAAAATAAGTTCAGACATTATATTATCTTAAGAAATTATCCAGAAGTAAAGAACAAGATGGGCTAGTAGAGGGATAGTAGAACTGTGGCACATGCAAAATTTCAGCAAAATAACTTGCCAAGGGATAGAGAAGGTTGTTTCTGGGGCCAAACGCCACTAATGTATTGCTGCCAAACAACTTTGCACTGTTGCCATAAACTATATATACCAAAACGTATGCCTTAACAGAAGTATAAAAGACAGTCTTTGAACCGCACATAGCTCAGAGGTATATCTAGGCTTTAAGATGTGGGGAATTAGATCGGGTTAATTAAGAGCTAAAATCGAGTCTGATTGAAGGCAGGTGGGGGTAGTGTCAATCACAGAGAAAAATTCCATCCTGTGAATTTCATGTACCAAGATCTGATCTCTATTTCAATGGCATTTTTTCAAACTGCTTCTACTGAAGAACCTTTCCTCATAGTCTTAGCAACTTTAAAAAACAAAATTATTGCTTATAAAGAACAATAATCATTTCTCCTCCTATCTATTATGCTCTTTCCATTATTTCCTGGAAATAATTTTCTAAGGATATATAGAATTGTTATAGAAACAAAGTTTCATAAAATATGTGTTTTCTTGACCATTATATAAATGAAATGACAAAAATAATTTACCCATCTACAATGGTAGCAAAAATGATACAAGACCTTTTAATTAAACTACCATAATAGACTGACTTTTACTTTAGCTTTTTCTTCAATAATCTACTTAAAAACAAATTTTAAATGATGAAGTTACTTAAATATCTCCCAATGACAGGATAAAGCAATTTATCTTTAGTGATTTACACTGCACCTGAAGTAAAGAGAATATCAACCATCATTTGCTAAACAGAAACCTATTTTTTAAAGACTCTACCGCTACAACCACGTTCCACTTTTGAATGTGCATTAGGTTAGAAGCTCATGTTAAAAGGCTCATCAATACCAGATGTGTAATCTGACAACATCTTCTTTTTGAAAAGCATGTTTCCTTCCTACTGAGCAAAATGCAGCTTGGAAATAGGACATAAGAGCCAAGGCCACGAGGGCAGATCAGTTTAGGGCTTATGAGCAAAATGTCTAAACCTCCTATGTTTCAACCACAAAAGAGGGTGTTTTTCGTTGTTGTTGTGTATTACATTTTAAAATTGTTCTTCAAATATAAAATCATAATTCAGAACTCTAATGCTGCCCTGTAACCACCTAGGAGAACAAACAAAAATAAACAATATACTATGACATTATTTTTCTGGTTCCAAGAATGGCTTTCTCTGCTTTCTTCACTTTTTATAAAGCTTAAGTTCTGAACAAGTAAGAGTGAGAAACATCAAGGAATTGAACTACAGCAGAGGCATATTTTATTGTCTCACTTTAAAACAGACAGACTTCTAGGACAATTAGGCGGAGAGAATTCCCACACCAGTATGATCTGCATAGATCTCCATCATACAAGCCTGCACATGGTACCTGACCAGGACCTTCACAGCCAAGATTAAAGGACTCTGAGGCTCCTGGTAGGGGGATGGAGGGAAAGGGATTTCCTCACCTGCACGCCTGAAGGTATTCATAGCCTATGAAGAGGATCAAAGGTGCAGAATGTATTGTTAGATTATACAGACCTCAGGCATTATTACTCATTTATTATAGACATTTTTGCATGGTTTTGTAAAGGACTATTTACATAATGCACATAGTTCTTAATAAAATCTGGTGTATGGCCAATTAATTCATTTAGTTAAAGCACAGAGCTTGTAAAATAAAAGCTTATTTTAATTCCCATTGTCTGTTTTTTGTTTTTGTTTTTGTTTTTGGTGCAGGTAGTATTGCTTCTCCATTCAATGAAGGCAACTTTTATTTGGCAAACTATTAAAACATAAGTGGTAAAATACACATAGGCCAAGAGAGACTTGCACAAATTAGTGTTAATAGACCATCAAATATAGAAAAATTAATAAATAGCAGCTCAGTTGAGGAGCTGTCTCTCTTAACCCCAGGCTGAAGCAAAGTTCTCTTTCACTGTTAGTCAATAAAACTTTGCATTTTTCTCTTCATTTCATGTTATGACATCTAATTTATGTTTATATGTGATTTTCTCTACATTAGTACCAGTGTTTATTACATGGAAAACTAGTCATAGCAGAAAGTCTTCAAAAATTAATTCCCTGATCAAATTAGTTTGGAACATTACAATAGAGCCCCTCTTATAGAATGAAAATTCATCTAAGCATATCATAAGGTCTAAGGAGTGAGGCAAACTATTTTTTCATTTTTTTAATCCAGAATTTTTTCGGCAACTCTCATTTAATGATGAGACACAACCACTGTATGCTTTATCCTGGTAATAACTAAAAATATCTATTGAGGCCAATGTTACTGTATCAGTGAGGGATAGCATTGGTCTGAAAGTGAATGAAAACACAATTAAACAGACCTTCAAGGAAATTATAGGTTCACATATTTACTTTTTTCCGACATAGCAAAAATTCTGAAAAGAGGCTATTTTTAGTTTTGGGTCAGTAGCTCATGTATATTAAAGCTGTGATATCTGACTTTCTCTTGACTTTTTCCTCTTGGTTGTAAGATTGAAGCAATGACTTTGTCCAAGCAAAGAGAGAAAGAAATGAAAAGAAAGAAGCAAAAGTTCTTAGAAATCTCAGCCAACTTTGGTTAATAGTTCATGGCCAGAACTTAGTCACATGGAATCCACTACTACAAAGAAGTCTGGAAAACAGAATTTTAAATTGGACACATTGAACTTCACCAAGATTTCAATATAATAGACCTTCATTGCATATGGAACTTTTTCTCTATATGCAGGCTAACAAATCAACTTTCTTATTCCCAAGTCAGCTCATAATATGCCTCTATATCAGTAGAAGAGTTTAGGGAGGCAATGTTTATAGAGATTTATATTATTTCTGCTATTGAAAAAAAAGTCTCATTTATAATTTCCCAAATTGATTGATTTATAGCATGTAATTTTGATTAATGGTCATTACCAAGATTTTTAAAAATTATCTCTGGATATGGTGCTTAAATAGAATTTCTAGAACTGCAAAGTTTTAGCACCAGACACTGGGCCAGAGTAGATACATGAAGATCTTGCCATATACTGGAGCAGCTTAGTTAAAAACACTACCTATCGGGGTACCTTTTTGGTTGCTATAGCATTGTATAATAACAGCTTTCCTTTGGAGCAACTTTGACCCAGGAGCTGAAAAACAACTCATCCCGTCTTATCTAACAAATCCATTAGAAATAAGAAATACTAGTGCATGTCTCTTTTTGTATATTTTTCTACCAACTAGTATTAAGTAACATCAAGACTTACTTTTTTAAATAGCTGTAGCCCTAACAGGCAGTTGTAGACCTACTAACACTTGGCAAATTTTAAAATGCAGAAGAGGAGAAAGATGCAGAGAAACAGAGGAATGACCAATGGCAGAATCATTTTATTTTTTATTAAGATATGAAAATTTGGCTTTTTAAAATCCCTTGGTACTATAGAAGAAACAATATGTTATTTGGTTTTGCTAATGGTTTTGTTGGTTTTTTTTTTCTCCTGAGGTACCAGGGGCCAGGGACTGAACCCAGAACTTCGTAAGTGGGAAGCTGGCACTCAATCACTGAGCCACACTGGCTTCCTTGAGCTGGTTTCCCTATTTGTTTTACTTGTTGTTTGATTTTGTTTCTTCAGGAGGCGCCGGAACCGAACCCAGGACCTCCCATGTAGAAGAGGGGAACTCAACAGCTTGAGCCACATCTGCTCCCATGATAGTAGTGTTTTTAATATAGATGTACTTGGATCTTAATTTTATAATATATATCTGCAAGATTGTAATCAGTTATAGCTAAAGACATATTTACAACTATGATAATTCAGATTAATCTGAAGACATACTGAGAGAGAAGAAAGGCAGAGCAATAGCATAGCTATGAATAGTATTTTATGAGTCTTCTCAGAGTTTTTCAAGCAATGAACATCAGCATATGCATAGCTTATAAAACGAGGTAAATGAAATGTAAATTACAGTCCTACACCATGTTTAAAATTGGGCAGAGCATCAAAGGTGACAGAAATTCATTAACTGAAGATCAGCTCATATGAAAAAGGAGGCCTTTTCCTAAACTTAAGGAATCTTTTACTCTATATTCTGTAGTTGTTGCTTTCTTCCCCCTAAGAATAAGGAGACCATGGCTATCAATCATAAACAGAAGTAGATACTCTCTGCCACACAGCTATTAAATGGAGAAATGTACATTTTCTACTTCATCTATCAGGCCTACTGATGTATTTTCATCTATGGCATCAATCACTATAGGAGCTTAAGTACTTGAAAATGGGAACCCATGGGGCTCAGCCACTGCCAATGAGGGATCAGCTGTTCTGAGAAAGCCTTGAAAAGTGAAATATCTAAAGATCTAAAAATACAGCTCAGAGTCTCATCTTGAGTCACTGACCATGTGGTGTCCCTGACTCTAGGCATCACACAGAGGATTTGAATAACTTGTGCAAATTCTAAAGACAAAGATAAAAGTGGTGGCACTGAGATTCTCACTAGTGATTTCCAGAATGTGAACAAAACCAGGCATCCTTTGCCACTAGATTAACTTTGAGCAACATCTGCAGGATGCTGGGAGATGTGTGCACTCTAGGAGAGCTGCCAATGTCATACACAAAAGGTTTCACATAATTATAGTGTCTTCACAGGGGGAAAGAAGCACAGTGTTTCACTGGAGAAATGCAAATGATCCTTAGGACACTGTTAATGTGCATCGAGTTTTGGGTAGCAACCAACTGTGAACACATAACCAATAAATCACACTGGAAAATAAGGGGAAAATTTGCATGTGCTTGCTTTGGAAATTTCCTACAAGCATCTTAATGCATAAAACAATTATGAAAATTTTAAATTTTATGTTCTTTTTTCAATTCAGAAATAAAAACAATATATTAAATTATATCAACTGATAGTCAATTGGTTTTATCAAGTATGTTCTGTAAAGTATTCAGAATTACAGAATATCATTGCTATAAAACACTTAAAAACTGCCTCTTACTGCTTGCTCCTGGAGTTCCTAATTCTTCACCATGTATTATTAATTAATATACTAATCTCTTCTAATAGTAGATGAAGATATGTGATGTTATGTCAGGTAGCTCTAGGGAGGACCTACAAATGAGGATTTAACAATTTCTAATCCCTGGTCAGGCTCTAAATTCTGACCACCATGAAGGCAAGTGGAGGGTTGGGAAAAGGGAGAAGAATTTTAATTTGTTGTTTAGTTCAAATTAACCCACCCTCCCCCCAAAGAGAATGAGGCCAAAGGAATAAAGTTATATTATGGTTTCTAGCAAGATTTAGGTGCAACTTGAAGCATTAAATCAGATGACAAAATCTAACTCAGAATTATAAAAAGAATCAGCCACAGATCATCAGATAGGTTTAGTCCAGAGAAGGCCTTTCAACAGTTTATGTCTATTCTAGAGGAATATCTTTGTTTTATGAGATTCTACTCTGAGTATTTAAATCCATAGATTTAGGAAAAACTATTTTACTTTATTTGTTAAGTGTCCTTCATAGAACTGCCTGATAATTGGTGGGAATTCTCTAATATACTCAGGGAGGAAAACAGATTAAACAGAAAATAAGTAAAAGACATATAAAAATGTTAGGATAAAGGGGAAAGGAAGAAATAAGGGCTCATAAAATAGTCTCTTGCTCCCTCCCAAACTTCTTTCCATTCTGCAAAACTTTCTCCTCAGGCTTATTGAGTTACCCACCCTCATCTTCCCTTTAAGTTCAGTGCCTTGAATGTTTCCAAACATTTTATGAAGGACTATCTCTGAAGAATGCAATGAGGATGGATAGTTGGGATTCCATGTGTACCAATCTGAAACAATAAAATGCAAGTATATCACATACAAAAGAAGAAAATTGAACCAAGGGTTTGTCTGATTATCAGTGCAAAGGCAAATCTGCTCTTCACTACAATCCATTGCTAGTCAATTTCCTAGAAAATCCCCTACAGTATTCTTTCCTGGACATTCTTCATCATCCACAAATGTCCATTACTAGCATGTTTATTAAAGAAATAAATAATTACCTCAGTTTAGATTCCTTTAAAGCAGAGCCTGGCATGCAGATTTGCAGTTCGATTATTTAGGAGGAAATTCCAGGAAGAAGTGAGGGAGCAGATAAGTGTTAAAGTCAGTAAAGTGTATACCTCATTGAGCTGTTACTCCTCTGGGTATGTGGAACTCTATCCCATTGGAGAACCTCTGAGAAGGCTTGCAGAACTTACCTCAAAATATCATACCAAAAGACATGGAGGCTAGTGAATTTATCAATGGCTTTTTATGCCCCATTAGTTGAAAATTGTGTTTGGGGCCATTAACCTCCTTACACACACACATATACTGCTGGGCTGAAAGACTCTGTGACTTTAGAGAAAACCTGACCTAGAAAATCCGAAACACCCACAGTGCAAGTCTGAGGTGGCATGCGGGAATATGCATAGAATGTCCATCACTGCTGTTCTGAAATCAAGTAGGTTAAGGAGAAGTCCATCTGCCACAGGTGACCAAATTTGAGCTTCTCCAACAATCTCTACTTTTCCATCCCAAGGCTATTCAACAAATCCACTGCTCATTTTACCATGCTTTCTATAGCTTTATTCACTTCATTATTAAGTTTCATTCATTTTCCAATTGCCATCCAAACATTTCCAAAGTAGCCTTTCATAAGCAGAAAAATAAATCTCCTTTGGTAGCAGAGAAACTTTGAATGGTCTTTGTAATTAAAATCACACATGTTACCACTATGAATCATCACCTTTGCTTCTCACAGTTGCTTCCGGATCATTAACCTTAGCCTCAAGCCTTTGGGTTGAGAAAGTAACTAGCATTCCCACAAAAGAATTAGTCAAAATAATGACTTTACTGACATAGATTCAGAATCTTGAGACCATGCTGCTTTTCACTTCCACCATCTTTACTATCTCAAGTATTCCCTTTCCAGGTACCAATCGGCAGAAACTCATTTTCTACTTTACAGATTTTCACTAGAGAGTCATCCCCCAATAACATGCCAATGTTACAAGTGTCCTCAAGTGATCTTCCCTATATATTTTGCTTCTTCAAAGGATTAATCCCATAATTTCTTGCATAAATACATGCCTGGCTCTTATCTACAGTACAATCTTGCAGTCATTTCAAGAGGTTCATTCTCTCAATCCCTTTTCCCAATGTTGTTTTCAAGTGGTAGTACTATGTGTAGGTCATTCTATGCTAATGCCTTCTACCAGCATTACATCTAACGTAACCATTTTTGTTCTGTTGTCTACTAGCTTCTATGTCACTTCCTAACATGGGGCAGGAACATAAAATTTAGGCCCACTTCTTATTAACCATTTGAGGGATTTCAACATGCCAGTCCAAAAGTTTCTAAAATTCTTAAACATCAATGACCTCCAACTCCACTATTTTAAATACTTATTTCAATCCCCATACTCTCAACATTAATCTAACCAAGAACTGCTTTATTTCTGAAACCATAAGCTCCATTATCTAAGTATCACCGAATCCTATTATTTAGTTACTCATATCCCCATTCTTCCATTACCTTCTTTTCTACTTGAACATGTTTGACAGTCTTTTGACTCCTCTTTCAAGTTTTTCAGTTTTTTCCTCCCATCTCTATCCACTTAGAATACCACTTAAATCCCCACCACTCCAACTCTAGATCAGCAAATCCATATTTCTTCAATCCAACTTCTATCCTGTTAGCAAAAAATATCTCAACTGAGTGGGAGGCAGCTACTGTAGATTTATGCAGCCAGTTCCAGCTGAGCCCACAAGAATAGTTTGCAATCTTATTCCCATTCCTCCCTGAGGCTCTTCCCCATCTCCACCATTCTCTTTAAGAGCCTGCCTCTCTCCCTCTCCTCCTTACCATCAATAGACTACATGGCCTCCAACGTTCAAGGAACATTTTCCCTTAGCAGATAAGAGATAATCTAACGTACTTTCTCTGTTTTACACCCTTGACTCTTACCAATCTTTCTTAAAACAGCAAGTAGAATGATTTTTTAAAAAATAGAAGTTAGATCAAGTCACTCATTATTCTACAACGACTTCCCATTTCAATCAGAATAAAAGCCAGTGTTCCTTCCCTGGTCTTCGGGATCTCCTTTAGCAGGCCCTCACTTTAACTCACTCTCCTTTTCTCACTCTGCTAGAGGGAGACTGGATTCCTTTTTGTTTCTTGAGCACACAAAACACATTTCTACCTCAGCACCTCTGCACTAGTAATTTTCCAGGTATAGCACCTACTCATACTCCTGTGATAGTTAATTTAGGTCTCTGCACAAATGTCATCATATTAGGTCTTTCCTAATACTGCAAATAAAACATCATCCACCCCCTAGCTTCCACTACTCTCTATCAACTGACCCTCCTTTACTTTTCTTCTTGACACTTATCACCACCTGAGCTATTATAGGTTGTTTTTTGCTCTACAAGTCTCATCAGTTCACAAGTACAGGGATTTTTTTTTTTTTTTCATTTGTTTACCGCTCTATTTCCACCTCCACTATTTAAAACTGTCCCTGACACATAGTAGGAGTTCCATAAATATTGTTAAATGATAAGAATGAATTTCCTGCTTTTCTCTCTTTTCCTCTCCCTTTCTTTCTCTCTCCTCTAGGTGTAATTGTATCCTATTTATTATTGCTAGAGATTTTTCAAGTCTATACTATTGATCAATTTTTCAAATAGCAAATTAAAAAAAATTTTGAGTCAATAGAATATCATCTTTTACGTTACAGCAGAGGGGAGTTGTTGAATTGAGGTTTAAAATACAAAAATCAGTGATTTTTTGTGGAAATGACACAATTATGAATCTCTTTGGGACTGGACTAAGCTACAAGTTCATGGTATAATCATGGGAAAGCCACCAAATGTGCTGATGCTTATTTCTTTAAGTGTACCTTGAAGAAGTTGGGCTAGATTTTTAAATTGAAGTGTTGACACTTCACTGGTACACAATAGGGTAGCAGGGTATACAGAAGACAAGCAAGGGACATATTCTTAAAATGTCTATTCTACTTAAAGATGAGTAAAAGATTTTTATATAAAATATTTTAATAGAAGTAAAATTCACATGAATTTTAAAGAAACATCAAATAATTTCCCACTGTTGTAGTCTGCTTTCAAATACATGTTAGAACCTTGATTTTATTCTTCTCTGTCATTTCAGGTTGGATGTTTTTGAGAGTGGGCAGTTTGAGAAACAATGGTAGATGGACATTAATGTCTCTTTCAGGTCTAAAAAGCAACTCTCTGTAATACGTGAATGATATCATTATACACACAGGATTCCATGTTCTATTGAGGCATAGAGAGTATATGATGATTTTTCAATTTCCCTAATTTAAACTAAATGCCTTCCGCCTTATAAGAATCTGATTAATTACAATAACATCTCAGTTTGGACTTATAAAGAAAAGGCAGAAAGGCTTAACACATCAGCTAATCTTCCATCTGATATCTGGGTTATAGTTCCTCTGCTTGTCTGTGAACGCCCATGCTTATATACCCACTCTTCTCACTACTTTCCATGGCATACTTCATAAGTCTTTTACAACTCTCTCTGATCTCCAATAACGAGGACTCTCTCATGGTTGCTATTAATTTCTACTCATCTCTATCAGGCATACTTATTCTGTATTTTTCTCCTAAGCTTCTTAGAACCTAGGCTTCTTTTCTACAGGTATTCATGTGTGCTTCATACTCATCATGCCATAGCTTAATCATTCGTTTCATTAAAACTAGATCCATGCTATTTAAAAATCTCTCAGTCCATACTCTCCAGCCATGCCTTGAAGGAATCCATGGTCCACTGTAGGGAAATCTTTATGCTAAATTCATTTCCCATTTCGTTCCTCCATCTCCCAAAGCCTATTACCACTTAATTATACCTGATAATTTCTAGAACTTATTCCAATTCAGTAGGATAAGAAAATCATCTCATAATTTCCATCCCCTTACTGATTGATCTTACTGATTGATCTGAATTGCCATATTTTCAATCTCCCCTTATGTAGGCAATTTTAAAAATCATACAAAATACAACAATTAATGATGCTAAGAAGAACAGTAATGCCTACCATTTATTAAATTATTTTACTTTATATCATTTAATCACCTAAAATAATCTCTGTAAAATTGTTATCATTAGGAAACTGGGGCCAGAAAAGTAAAATGAATTTTCCCATGTTCACTTGCTAATAAGTGATAGAGCATCTGCTTTCTTAGATTTCTATTTTCTTCCAGTACTCTAGAGAAAAAGGGGAGAGAAGTAGTGCTTAAGTAAAAAAGGGCCTCACATTAGAGAAGCAGCAGCACCCTCACACAGCAAGAAGACAACAGCACAAGATCCAACCTGGCTACAGCGTGAGGCAACCCTTCCTGCTCTGTCTAGAGAAAAGGAAACCCAGCCTTGTTCTTGATTGGGTATTATGTCTCTCCCAATGGATGCAGAACTGTTTCTGGGAATTTAAGTTGTTTGCTATAGTCATGTCTGATCACAGCATTTTTATGACTATTTTTTATAGGGTAGATTTAATTATGGTTCAAGATAATCACCACAGTTAGGCTGAGGCAGCCACTATGTGTCCTGTTGACCCTGTTCCGAGAACATTCTAGTGACCTCTACCAATGTCTCCATGCAGATAATCACTGGAGTACATCTGGCACTTGCCATGTTCTGTCCCTTCTGCCAAGGGCAGCCAGAATGCAGTTAGAAGCAACACAGCCCGTAGCAAGGCACAAAGCAGTACTTAGCGATCTAATAGTCATATCAGGAAGCTCATTTATAAGCATATCTGGGTCCCTGTGAGGAAATGGAAAAACTGAAAGAGGCTGAAATATCTGTCATTATGTTGTGAAAGTTCAAGTCTTAAGCTCTTAGATCATTTTAACTATCTTTACAATGAAAAAAAATTCAAATAGCATAAAATGGTTTACAATAAAATTAATCTTCCTTTCACCCTGGCATTGCATCCCTACAGGAAACAACCATGAATTATTTCTTGTGTGCATTTCTAGAGGTTTTCTCCAAATATGAGGCATGTACATGATCTCTCCCACAAGTATAGACATTCACATGCACGCTGCCTTTATAAATCACAAATAAGATCTTATTGGAAACACTGATTTCACCTGGCTTTATTTAGTTAGTATATTTTAGAACTCTTCCTAGAGTGGCAAGCAGAAATCTAACTCATTCTGTTTAAGGAGTGTGCATATATGACTTAATTATTTAACTACTTTTCCTATCAATAGATATTTATAGTGTTTTTCAATCTTGCAAGTACACAATTTAGTCAGTGAATAGCATCATATATAGATATCTGCTGATTAGATTTATGTAAGTGGAATTGCTAGATCAAAAGATGACATTTTACATATTGATAATTATTCTCAAATTTCTGGGACACTAATGGATTTTTTTCCTATCAATATTATTTTATGTCCCCTACATTGTTATTTCCTGGGAAAGCAGCATGAGAAGGAAACATCTTTATGTCATGGCTTGTCTACTTTATTTCCCTACAAGAGTGGTCATTGTTTGCATTGTAATAATTTCCTAATCCTATGAAAATACCCATCCCAAATATCTTTGACTAAGCACAATTATTGATTGGGCCTTTTAGTCTCTAGCTGAACCCTCTCCGCATGTCTTAGAACTCTACCATTCCTAACCCTTGTATGGCAATATGATTCCTCGCTTAAACTCTCTTTCTAAGGATATCGTTTTTTATTTACCCAAAGGAACTTACTTCTCTGGAGTCATTCGATAACCCCATTGATGTTTAGTTATCTGGAAAAACATGAATGAAAACATATATATATATATATAACATATATAATGTTATTATATAGTAATGTAATAGATAAAATAAATTTTAGGGTCATTTCCAGTTCTAAACCTCATAGATCCACACATTTTCATCTCTGTGTGGCTGTTAATGAACTTAGGAACATTCAGAGTAATGTTTTTCTCTCATTCCTTGTTGATTCCAACATCCCAGTTTGAGTGATCTGATTATTGAATATTATCCATGTAAGGTGGTTTGAAGCTGTATGTACCCCAGAAAAAACATTTTCTTAAATTTAATTCATTTCTGTGGGTGTGAACCCACTGTAATTAGGACCTTTTGATGAGGCTACTTCCGTTAAGGTGTGACACACTGCTTTTAGGTTGGGAATTAAGCCTATTAACTGGAGTCCTTTATATACAGATTGATACATAGAGAAAGAGAAAACAAAAAAAGCAAGAAGCTGAAAGCAACAAAACCCTGGAAAGAAGGGAGAAACCAGGAGATACCACCATGTGTCTTTCCATGTAGCAGAGGAGTCACGGATCACTGGCAGCCGGTCTTTGGGAAGAAAGTCTCATCTTGATAATGCCTTGATTTGGACATTTTCCCCAACTCTAGCTGTAAGTGAATGAATTCCCATTGCTTAAGTCAAATATCATAGTATTGCTTTGAGCAGCCTAGGAAACTAAAACACCATGATTTCTGCCTTTACCTTCTATATTCATTGTACTGTCAAATATTTGAGAAGTCCAGTTTCCCTGGATGATGTATTATTTGACAGTTGCTATTAACAGGTTTATACATTTCTAAAGACCATGGTGTCTGCCCTTTGGAATAGAATGTGTTAGAGTAGAGATTAATTTACCACCCATTCCCATTGTCTTAAATTATGAAATTGATATAAAATATTTGATTGGTTTAATTACAATCTTTAAAAAGTTAAGTCAAAACAAACTTTTAAGCTACAGCTAAAAGGCTTTCCAGTATAAAGTTAGATGTCTAAAAATTCCCTTATTTGAAGTCATAATATTTTATCCAATATACATAGGGAAAACCAAATCTAATGTATTTGTCAGAGTAAGAAGGGTTTTGGAATATTTCTAGGGAAAAAAAACAACAAATAAAATCTTGTCACTGCTAGGTACTAGAAATTAAATTAGCAAACCATTTTATCATATAACTGAAGAATGGTTTATCCTACTTACTTAGAATTGTATCAATAGGCTGGGAAATTTTGCCTCATATACAGTAGCAGTCAGCCATTAGATGTATTTGAAAGTTGATTAGGGGTATTTCCTCTCAGGTCTGGGCTGAAAGCCAAGCTATTAGGAGGACTTCAGTTTTTGCTATCTAAGCAACACTTTCCCTACTTCCAAAAATAAATTAAATCAAATAAATGTGGGGTAACCCAGTCTCCTACAAAAGTCTTAAATACCCATCATCCTAATTACCAGCCTTGAAAAAGTGTTCTTTCCTGAATACAGACAAATCCTCTTTATTCATTGAAAGAAATGAGCTTTAACATTTGGAATATTCAAATTTTTAAAAAATTTGAAATGCCAAGTTTCACAACCAAGCACTAGAAGAGAAAAAAGAAAGAAAGAAAAACAAAACTCAGGACAAACAGTTCCAAAATATAAGGGACTAGTATTCTCTAAAGCACCTTCCCCAAAAAGACACAGTAAAGAAGGTTGTTAAAAAGACACTGTTCCCTGGACCTTCCAACTGATCCTCCCCAATCTACCCACCTGTCAAATCTGCACCACCAGGGAACTGGGGGTAGGGTAGGGAGAGGGACCAGGTGAACACTGGGGATTGGCAGGTATGTGGTTGAAAGAACAAAGTTGGGAATGCTCTTATAGTAATATGACAAGGATGGGTAACTGGTTTAGGGTGTTGGATGGGGGGGCATTTGGGACAGGGCACACCTGAGGCAGGCTTCCAGGGAGTATGTGAGTGATTATTTTATCATAATGTGTTGTATCAGTGGGTAGAGACCCATATAATGAGCAGGAAGGAGTTGGACTCCCATACTCGGGAGGACTGATTTGTTCCCAAATAGAAAGGTGGGAGTCTCTCAAGAGCATGTGTGGTTCCCAACAGGGGAGGACAAACCAGTGTGTCAAGACCTCAATGTTATTGCATGTAAATATGAATTTTGTCATCCAAGGAGTGAAGCCAGGGGGTTGCCGTGGGTCCTGAGGGAGAGGGAGGGAGGAATAGAATAGTCAAACAGGAGGTATTTAGTGGGTAATGGAAGTGTTCTACATGATCTTACAATGATGGACACAGTCCATGTTAAATATCATCAAAATTTTTAAAAGTGTACACTCTAAAATGTAAACCATAATGCAAACCATTGACCTTGTTTAGTAGCTATGTTTCACTATTTGTATATCAGTTATAACAAGGTATCATCCACATATAAAAAGGTATTAATACGGGAAGGAGGAAAAGGGGAGGATGTTGGGTATATGAGATTCCCCTGTATTCTGTATGTGACTTTACTGTGACCTAAAACTTCTTTGAAAACAAAATGAAAAATAGTAAGACACTGGGGAATAAATGGAAGAAAATGCCACTGTACAGACAGGACACCAGATATTACCAGTGATGAAAGGCAAAATGTCAAAAATTTTTAAAAAATAGTTTTATTTTTAAATATCCCAATCATTTATTTTATTTCTAGTTTTTTTATTTTTATGTGTTTTATTTCTTATATTTAAGGTTATCATTATTACTTCATTTCCATATTAATTGTATTTGGCTATTTTGTTGGCTTCATTTTTGAAGAAGCTTTGGATCACAGAAGGGTTACAACTGGGCCAGGGGAGGATCATTGGTGTAGGGTATCAGTGATGGAGGACTAATGGGAGGATGTTCACCTGGGCATACATATAAGGTATATAAAAATGTTCAAATGTTCACAGGGCATTGTTACAGTGGGTGGAGACTCACACAATAACCGAGAGAATATTGAATTCCCATCCTGGAGAGCTCTGTCACATTCTCTAATGGAACAGCAACAGTCCCACAAGTGCAGGGGCAATGACTGGTGAAGAAGGATGATCCACTGATGGACCTTTGATATTGACCACTATGCTTATGAGCCTTTGCTCTTGAAATTGAAACTTAGCCAATTGTTGTGGGGTGCCTAAGAGTTGCCTCCTGAGAGTCTCTTTGTTGCTCAAATGTGGCCTCTCCCTAAGCCAAACTCAGTATATACATGCATACCTTCCCCACAGCGTAGGACATGACTCTCAGGGATGAGCCTCCCTGGCACCGAGGATTACTACCAAGCACCAACTAGCAATACAGCTGGAAAAAGACCTCGAATAAAAGGGGGAAAAGGTAAAGACAAATGAATTTATATGGCTAAGAGACTTCAAAGTGAGTCGGGAGGTCATCCCAGAGTTAACATTTATGCACATCTCAGCAGGATCTCATAGAATGCCAAAGTGGATACTGCCCCAAATAGTGGGGCTACTGAGGGCTCTGGAGACACCCAGGTCCTATGGTCAGGGTGGACAGCTCCAGAGTTTGGTGCCTTGCCAGTGGGCCCTACTTTGGAGTTTGTGCTCCTTAGAGTAACAGAGTTGGACTCAATTATGTCTTCCAACACATGGCTCATCTGTCCCTTATATTTAAACCTATACTTGGTGCTGGAATTTGTAGGTATACATTCAAAAGACTCGAGTCTTTGGGCTGTCCATGTGCCAGCTGAGCCTGGAACCTCAGCGGAATTGCAACACCTACTCTACAGCTCATTCGACCCACCCAAAACCACTAGCAAGGAGATGATGAGGGATAACAACCATCCCAAGGAACAGAGAGAGGCTGCAACTGCAAGCAAGGTAGTCCCATACATCTTCCCCAATGGGATATAAGCCTCCTCTCAATTAGAGGTGGAGTGGACATCACCAACCCAGAATCCTCAGGATTGGGGAAAGAACTATGAGTGGACTTACTTGTATTCTACTATAGACATATTGTGATTCCAGCAATGGAAGAAATTACAACATTGATGTGGAGGCGGTGGCTCCTGGAGGCTCTGGGGGCAGAGGGAGGGAAAAACAGTTTTAGTACTGGGGCTTTTTCGGGACTTGGGAATCATCCTGAATGACATTGAAATGACAGATTTAGGACATTTTATATTATCACATAACATGCAGAACTGTGTGGGAGAGAGTATAGACTACAATGCTTAATGGCTAAGCCCCAGAATGAATCTATTAAAAGCAATGAATGTGCCGTACTAATGAAGGATGTTTGTGTGGGAGGGTAAACATAACATTCCTGCTAAATAGTGGACATATGGGAATCCCTATATTTTTTGTGTAACATTTATGTAATCTAAGTATCTTTAAAAAAAAAAAAAAATTAAAGGCATTGTGAGGCAGGGAAAACCAAGAGAGCTAGAGTATGGGGGTGAGCAGGAAAGAAAATACTTTATGCTCATGAAGTAATAATGAAAAAGCATTGTTGGTGGGAATTCATGTTAGTTGCAAAGATTTTTAATCTAACAAATTTTTGTTAACTAACAAAATAGTCTTAAATATATAAATAGCCAGTCTTGCCACAGTTTTTTTTTTTTCACTACTGAGAAGCTATCCTAAAAAATTATGACTCAACAATTTTGAAAACAAAGATTTACCCAAGAGTATTTTGACAGCAAAAAAATGGGATTGGAACTAAATAACAAACATCAAAATCTCTAAATAAATTACTTTTTTTTTTTTTTAATTTTAATTAACATTTATTTTCTCATTACTTTTTTTTTATGGGTAAAAATCAAAATTCTCACAATACATACAAACATTTGCAAAATGATATATAAATATATATGCATATATGTGTATTTGCTTACAAAAATGTTATTTATATATATCTATACATATATTTCAAGAGGTCCTTAGACTATTACTTTTTATCTATATAATATTGATACATAAATGTTAGGTAAAAATTAAAGAGAATTTAAAATTGTGTATGGAATGTGACCTTGATTAAGTAGAAAATGTTTTGGACAAAACCACTTAAGAAAGTTTTGCTAAAATTGGTTATGGGTGGCGAGATTATGAAAAGATTTATTTTCCATGACCCTGTATAGTTTGATACACTTTTTATATTTTTATAGGAAACATATATTACTTGCACATTTAAAATGGTAAGAAAACTAAAATAATTAGAGTACTAAAGTGACACTTTCTAATTAAGGAGAGTCCACGTAGGCAGAAGTTCTGAGTAATTTTTAGTTATTTATCCTGATTTTAGAGATTTAAATCCTGTTAACATTAAAAAAGCCTTGAAATCACACCAGCTCCTTTAAAAACAGACAGAATTTTAGAATACTATATTTAAAAAATTATAAATATAAATGCATTATCTCTTTTCTTTAAAACTCTATGATTTTAGAATATTAAAATCATCCCTAATAATCAGTGAATCTCATTGAGTCATTTTAAAGAGTCTGCATAAGGAAAAAACATGGACATTTTCAACTTCAAATGTATGTGATGTTATTCCCTAAATTTTCTTCTGATTCTAAATGTCCATTAAAAACTCTAAACCTCATAGAAGTAATTATCAAACAACACATTTTGACAACATATGTGGGCAGATAAATGGATTAAAAAAATTATAGAGCTACTTATAATTTAGAAAATTACTGTAGCAAGATGAATTGCTACAAAATGAAAATAGATCAACTAATTTTAGGGAACAGAACAAGCAATTTCCTATTCAATACAATCAACAATGAAAAATTGCTAACTTACAAATATTGAAAAAATAGTATAAATAAAATGGAAAATAAATTTAGTTTTCCTGCTAAATAGTGGACATGCTGTGGAACTGAGGATGTCCAAGATGACAACATTCCTGCCTGATTGTAACAGCAACAGGTAACTTCTCTCCCAATTACAGCTCTTGTGTTGTGCCAATCAAGTGGACTTGGAATGAGGTTTATTTGTTCCTTACTTTCAAATGAGTAGTACTACTAATACTGTAATATATTCACAATTTTCACAGTAGAAAGTGTCATAAATTATGAAGGATAGGCTGAACTTACTTTTATTTCAATTTTGCAAACATTTGAGTGGAAGCATACCACAGCATTCATTGTCAAAGATCATTTGATTAAAAGAAATTGAAACTCACTCAAATTAGCAAGAATAACAGGGGTTTTCTATTCAGAAGGCAAAAGACACACGGAACTGAACAAAGTTCACAGAATTTGTAAAGTCCTCAGCATCTGCTCTCCACACACCTCTCTCCTCCCCTTCTCTTTTCTCTCTTTGCTGTCTCTGGTTTTGTATTGCTGAGCTCCATAAGACATGGTTGATATGACAGTTTTACATCCTGTTTTCCTATAACTTTTTTATCCATAAAATTTTGATTGATGTCATGCTTTCACTGTCCCCAAATCTCCAAGGCTTTGCAGCTTCTGTGATTAAGATCCTTTTAGTACGTTTCTGTGTTCTGGGTTCAGATCTTCAAGAGACAGAATCTGATTGGCTCAGCTTGGATTAAATGTTTATCTGGGCCAATCAGCTACAGCCACATGTGTAGTCACCTCATAAAATAAACAGGCAGCTGTGCCAGCTCCTTCAGGAAGGACTATGGTGTTCATTTCCAAAGACAGAGCAGGAATATTCAGAGACAGTTTCTTCTAACTCCTATACTACACAGCCTATGTACTTATGTCACATTCTGATACACATACAAATGTTCTATAGCAAACTATGGTCAGGGATGGTTTGATGTGCAGTCATGCAGCCTCCCACATTGAGAAAGGTCTTGAACTTAGTTTCATGCTCTGTTGCCATCATCTTGAAATTTTTAATAATATTTGAACAAGTGACTCCTGCATTTTCATTTTGCACTGGGCCCCACAAATTCTGTAGCTCACCCTTACTATCTTATATGTGCAAGACATGTATGCATATTTTGATATGTACAAGATCCTGTATTGGATAAGGTTTATCTGAAGAAAGAATGCCTTTTTTGTCTCTTTTAGATTCAGTACAATACAGAGCAGCAGATTAAGGAGCCACTGAGATTCTAAAATAGTAAAACTAAGTAAACAATAAAACTAATACTGTACTAATATGCTTAATAAATGAAGTTATTACCATGTATCTTACATTACATTAAAATCCAATAATCTTTGATATAGATCAATTTGGATGGGGTATTAATTAGAAGAAGATGGTGAAGGAAAAATAATAAGAGTCCAGGTAAAAGTAATTTGAATTCAGGATTCTTGATACAATTCCTGAGTCCCTAGTGCTTAGCAAATCCACCAAGGAGATATAATAGAAATGAACCATTATACACATTTCATTACCTTCTGAGAGCCTTCACTGACCTTTCTCTCCAAATTCTCCAGCCTGAGAATATAGTAGGAGATATTCACATGTGTTCAGTGGAAGCCCGACTCAGCTACTTACAGCTAAGTGGCCTTGAGCAACTTAACTTTTCTTAGCCTGGTTTTTTAACATCTGTAAAATGTAGAAAATAATGTAAGTAACCAGAAAGACATGATTATGGGGATTACTAGAAATAATGCACATAAAGCCCTTAGCAAAGTACCTGCAGTAAATAAGAATTCAATAAATGTTTATGGTTATTTTATAATTTGCGTCACTTTACCTCCTACACTCTAAGGTCCTTACTAAAGGGGCACCTTCTTGCTTATTTTTGTATCTGTAGTACATAATTCAGTAGTCAGTACATAATCTTTATATGGTTTCAAGAATGGATGAATGGGTAAATGGACAGAAGGATGCAATTAATGAGAGTTTTGAAAAATGGTGATTATCCTGTATAAACCATGTTCCCGAATTGTCTGAAAACCAGAACAAATATCTGCTTAAGAACATAAATTGCAATAAAAAATATCATGGTCTTGAAATAAGAACTATTTCCTCACATCCTGTCTGAAAATATACTTTAAAATGTATATATCTGCAAGGAGTGGTAATCACCTTTGATCAGAATTACTGAAAATCCCATTTTCATTTTATATATTCATTTTGCTGGGGAAATTACCACATTGAGGGACTCAGAAGCAAGGTTCTGTAACAATCACCTTGTGATAATAAAACAAATGTAATATTTGTTAGATGTAGTACTTAAAAAACAAAAACATGAAGATCTTAAATGCTCCTCCTAAAGAAAAGTGAATCTTAAAACTTTTGTGAAATGCTTGCCGATCTGATAGAAAAAGCTACTCTAACTAAAAAATTGTTTACATACACAAATCACAGAATTCAATTGTAGGGATTTCACTGGTCCTCTAAAATCCATTCATGAAGATCCCAAGTGTGTATAGACCTTTCAGATACATCAGCTATTTTGTTAATCACTAACCCAATTTGTTAATCACTAACCCATTGGGTTAATCACTAACCCAATGTGGCTATTTAAATTTAAATTTACTAAAATTAAAAATTCATTTCCTCAGTGTCACCAACCACATTTCAAATGCTCAATAGCCACAGAGCATATACATTTAAATTAATTAAATTAAAAATTCAGTTCCTCAGTCATACTAGACATTTTTCAAGTGCTCAATAGCAACATATAGTCATTGGCTACCATATTGAATAGAACAGGTAGAGAACATGTTCATCATGGCAGAAAGTTCTATTGGGCAGTGCTGATATAGACTCTAGAGAACCCCTGACATAGAGGAAGGAGTATGCACTCAGTGTGTAAGGCGAGATGGGTAGGAGAGATTCAGTTTAGGGAAAGTATAAATGTGAACATTTCCTAGTGAACTGAGGTTAATTTTTTTCAATCTCTCCCATTTACTAGGTCTACGGATATGTAAAATTTCCTTCAAAACAGAAATGACGACAAAAACAGCTTGTTATTTTGGATAGTATCTAGATTTTGAATTTAGACAAACCCAGGATTGAAATCCAGGTTGTCTATTTTAAGCTGGGTGGTAATCTTGGACAAGTTACTGACTGTCATCTGCAAAGTGGGGATAATACTAGTTACCTATCAGTTGTTATAAATTAGAAATAAAAGACATGACACCCTCATTTAATACATTTAACCAACATTATTAAATATAATAACACTTTTGACTGGGAAGGTCTCTCAGATTTCATCTAGTATGCCTTATTCATTTTAATCATTAGTGTTGAAGAATTTATGTTATTCGTCCATTGCAACTTGTTCATTTTAAAGACAACTATATGCATCTATAATCTCTATATTCTAATTTCATAAAATGCTGCATAGCACACAGAAGTAATTCAATAAATATTTGTTGAATGATTATATGTTCCAGGACACAGATAGAGCTAAATCCAGAGCAAAGATATATCCCAGGATTCCTAAAACTGTGATTCAGTGCAAGGAGAAATGGACAAAAAGGAAAATAAAATATGGTTCCACATCTTGCTTTGTGACCTTGAGCAATCCCCTAACCTTTCTGTCCTCAGTTTTCTCTTCTGTGAAATAAAGAACAGAGATAAGAAGATCTATAAACACTTCTCCAGCTGATTCTCTGGCTCTAAGCCTTTAAAATGCCTTCCTTTTATAAAACACTACAGCCAAATCCCATAAGACATAGGACAGAAAAAAAAGACCTCTGGCATATCAAAAATATATTTTTATGTGTTTCAGAGTTTAATTAATGCTATAGAATGCCTCAGCTTTATCAGTGTTTTTCTTTAATTTTATTTGAAGGAGGAATAGTGAAGATTATATTTACATTTATAACTAAATGAAAAGAATATATGCTACTTGAAAAACAAAGAGAACATTAACTGAAAAGTAAAATATATTCCATTGCCACCTTCTTTATTTACTGCTTTATCTCATTATAAATCCTTTCACACTGTTTAGTCAGTCGCCCATTTCGGGAAATCCTGAAGAGGATGGTCTGGCTTGAGAGATGTCACTCTGCCAGTGTTCCTGCTGCGTACAGTGTACTACCAGCTACGTCTTAGAATTCAAGCGACATCTTCTAGTGAGTACTCTGTCCTCCATACATGAAAATAATCTACGATCACTTATAACTTGACAACAGTGTGACAATATCACAAGCTCAGAGAAAGTCAGTTAGCTAGTATGCTTATAAGGAAGAAGTGCATAAACATGTGACAAAAAGTAAATCAGAAATATTCAGCATTATCCAATTGCTTTGTAATTACTGTGCATTCCCCCTAGTGTAAACCTCTGCATAAGAGCATGACAGGAGACACTGGACTCGACATTTTTAAGGTCATCTTTACAAATTTTGTAAAGAAACCTATTTTCTAAGTATGTATGATCCAAGAACTCACCTACAGTACAGTATGGTATTTTCAGAAAATCATTAACTATTTCAGACTCCAATGCCCTATAGAGAAATATAGTGAAATGAATGTTTTAAAGGCATCAAACAGTTAAAATGACCATCAGGCAAATATGTCTAGGTCATTCTGCTAATATTGGCCCACAGGTCTACAAGGTCTCATGATTTATGGGTCCTTCTCTAATAGTAGTGTTCCTACAGGAGAAAGAAAGTTGTTTAAAACACAAAGTACAATACAGTGAAAGAAGTCACGGATGTTCAATTGTTTTCTGGACAAATCACCTCCAGAAACTTTTTTAACCAACTCTTTAAAATACTTCTGTGAGGTAAATTGGGAAAGAACATGATGTTCCCAAGACCCAAATCAGTGATACATCCAAACCACTATTTACCCAAAATATAAAGCTACCAGCACTTGGATGAGGGAAGAAGAGCTATTCTTACTAATTAAAAATATTAGTTGTTAATACCTGTGATATATCTCTAAGAAATAAATTTTTTAAGACTTATTCCCACAGAACATTATTATTTGTACTCAACTCAAATATATTAAATCCAGACATGAAGATGCTGAACCATTTCTCTGATAAACAGTGTCATTTGTGGTGGCAAACTGGTATCTCCCAGAACCAGAATGAACCTTTGTCCATCCACAGAGCTTACCTCCTCTTTGTCACCTACTAGCCCAGCTGCTGATGCCTTTGTTTTAGAGGACTTATGCTGAAAAGTGGCAGAATAGGTCCATTCCAGATGAGATATAATGTAGAACTACTGTTGTAGTTTTTGTGGTAAAGTGATCATTGAGTTGTCAACTAAATCGTGATTTGTGCAACTTCCAACATAACTAACAAGTATTTGACTTATGAGTATAAAACTAGCTCCAATAACATCATGCATACAAGCCAAAAATTAGGAGAACAAGATTTCAAATCCTGGAAATGGAAATACATGTCAATTTATTTAAATGAATGACCTTATTTTATAATAGTACATTTCAGAGGTTTTTATTCCAACATTATAAAAACACAAAAATGATGAAATGTTGAATGTTATGCCAAATGTACGCTATGGACCATGGTTAGTGAAAATAGTCTGATGATATTATCTCACAATCTGTAGCAAATGTTCCACTACAGTATGGTGTGTTGATAGAGGGCTGTGGTATGGGAATTCTGCACATGCGCGTGATTGTTTTGTGAGTTCACAACTTCAGTAATAAAAATATATTTTAAAAAATAATAATACGGCGGTTGGGGAGAAAATCATTCCTATATATATTTTTTAATCCCAACAAATATATATATGCTGGCTTCGTTTCTTCTCTAATGACCATGAATTGAATTTAGACAAAAGCTTTTATGGATTCATGTTCCATCTGTCCCAACACTATTTGTTAAATTCATGGTTTTAAGGTTTTCATTATAGGCTTTTATACCTAGGTTTTCAGGAAAGCAGAAGAGGGGCCAATGAAATTAAAATGGTAGTCCATTCTCAGCAAATAAAGCAGCACAATGTATTGGAATAATTACTTCACTCTGAGGCAGGAAGTCTGGACCCAATCCCAAATCTGTGAATGTGTACAAACCATATACCATCACTGCCTTAAATTTCTCATCAGTAAAGCGGGAATGCGACTAGGAAGAAAGGATGAATTCAATAATCTCTAAGAATTGGCAAAAATATGGAAAGTATATGATTCCAATATCTCTGTGAGTTAACTATCATTTAAGCTCCTTAAACAGCTTGAGCAATGCAACACAGGGAGTCCACAGCAAAGCTGAGAAAAGGAATAATTAAGTGATCTGTTTAAGAAAGTGTGCTTTCTGAATTAATCTATCAAATTCACATTCCTTTAGATAACTTTTACGTGGTTCAAATATATATCTCAGATGCTTCTCCCCTATTTTAAAAGATTCCTTGACTAAATAAAGCAATTTTCCCACTTGGTTACCTACAAAAAGAGTTTAAAATGACTGTCAAGAAGTTCTTGAGAATAAATCTCACAGTAAGTAACCTGAAAAAAAGTTCAATGTGGGCTAGAAAATCAACAAGGCAAAAGAGCATTAGGAAAGATACAAAATCTATTCTTAAAATATGGGAAATATTTTAAACATTGTGATGAGATCAGGCAACAAGACCAGTTTCCTATAGAATACTGAAATCACTGGCTTATCTTCATTTGGAAAAATGAAATGGTTTTCTTCCCTATTCTTTAGTGAAATCATTTTCTTTCCTATTCTTTGGCAGTGTGGAAATCAGCAAAAAATAACTTAGTCCTCTCAAATATTAATAATTATCATTATTAAAAATATAAAGCAAACCAAGAACAGTTTCCCAATACTAATTGTAATTAGAAATATTCTTTTGAAGACTATGAAAATTGAGAAAAAATAATAATATTTGCTATTAAATTTCAAAGGAGCTTTAGAATGATCTTTTCTGGAAATCAAATAGGAAAATTTGATATGCTTTACCTAGTCATTGCACTTTATAAGGGCAGCAAAGGACTTTTTTAGTCATGGTTTAAAGTAGAAAAGCAGTTGTAAAATATCAGTGTCTTTATGATTGAGAAATTAACTGTGCACGCTCCCCTTGGTAATTAAGCAAAGAACAGTCTAATTTAAATCATTCTTATAAAGCATGACTTTATTATAGATGCAGGATGAGTAAAATGCATGTGTCAATCCATGTCTGCTCTATCCGTCTGCCAACAAAAGAAGGTGGACACTTAATGGTGAATACAAACCACATCAAGTTCAAGGGTAGTCTATATGTCACATTTTCACATGACCTAGGTAGAAATTTGATGAATTTTCTTTTTTCGCTCCAGTCTCCTCTTCTGTTTTTCTCTCTCCCCCTCACCCATCCTTTTCTTATTCTTCTCTCTCAACCCTTTCTCTCCCTAAGGGTTCAGATGTCATTGTCATATTGCTCAAGAGATGAATCCATTTTCTTTCTGCTAACTCCTCTTCCTGAGAAGATGGAGAATCTCTTCATTGATTTTGATTAGGGAATTATTTTTTAAGAGCAGGTCATTCTGACCTTTCAAATGATCAGATTAGGATGGTTATTTTCACATTATTAAGTAATCAAGGAACAAATCCATTACGAAAGAGCTTGGTTCACAGGCTGGCTTCTCGACTTCTAAAAAAATATTTTGCGCTAACAGCTAACCCAGATTCCATTTCTTCCTTTGCCTATGAACCACATGGGAAACTAAAATGCATTTTAACATTGCATTTTGCCTAAAGGCTATCAGTAAAATTTAATTTTCTTACTGCATTGATTTTTCCATTATAAGTTGTAACAGTCTAATGATATCGCATAAGAATTTTTAGTATTGAGGAAAAGGATGTGAATGATTTACCAATGGGTAACTGCTTGGAAATGTATTATGATTTTGAAACAAATCTTCTTTCTTTTTGATGGATTCTTGCTTTAAAATATGGTTCATTTCATTGTCTGAGTGATTAGATGATGCTTTCAATTCACACATTATAAAGCTTAATATATAACTCCTCTTAAAAAATAGAATCTCAATATTTGAAATCAAAACATTCCATATTAGGCAGGAAATTCAGTCTCCAGATATGGAGCTGTTATTGTTAAAAATTAATGTGTCACAGTGAAATAATGTGAGTGGAAGACAGAGTGTAAGGCTCTTGTCTCTTAGTCTTGATTACATTTAGTAAAGGTTGACATCTCACCCTAATTACTTCAAATACATCAAGTTGTCATTTTACTATCTCAAGTTTGGGCAAAGCATGCATCAAGGATAGCACACAGCCCATTTCCCTACAAAAAGAAAAACTTCCTTCTAAAGGGTTGTCTCATTGCTGAAACTTCAGAAAAACTTAAAATAACCATGTTGAGAAAACATATGAAAAAATAGAACCAGTGTCACACTGAAATCAACAGAGGATTCAAAGTGCCATATGTTCAATAGCTCCAAGGGAATATTTTAATTATTATTTCACATTGTCACAAACACTACAGGTGGTTATAAATATAAAAGGGAGATTTGTGAACAAAAATTTAACCAAGTTAAATACATCATTATCAACAAGGGTAGAAGCCTCAAAATAGAAAATTTCTTAATTGCTACCACTCACACTTATCTTTAGTATGTTCATTGCAGGCATGTCTCTGATACTCATTTTCAAGCAATTTGATTTCCAATTTTTTTTTAACATTAAAGGAATTGAAATGTAAGTGGAGAACATCTGTTTCCAAAAAATAAACTGTTCTTTAAAATGTCATCAAAATAATTTAGAAACCTAATCCTTTTCCTATTTTAATACTCTAAATTTTATCTTTTAAATGCTATACACTCTGGGCAGGTAACACTTATTGATAAGAAGGTTAAAAAACATGAAAAGTAAAGAAAACCACATTTCTTAGTTCTTTCATAATGATACCTATTTCTAAGTAAGTTAACTGACACTCCCATATCAAATCAGTCTTCCAAACATTTAGTTAAATTTTAGAAACCAGTGTGTCCTATACTTAGGACAAACCACTCAAAAATTTTAATTACCAACTAATTATTATGCCTTCATTATTCTCTGTCATCATTACTGAGCTATTGGTCACCAATAGTAAATGATGAATAAAATGACAGATTGAAAGTAAATTTCTGAGTTCATCATGTTAATGACCAGATTTGGCTTTTAAAATCTCCAACTCACCTTGACTGGATCATGTCAATTTCCTCCTTTGTATTTATGACTCTACTCAACATTCTTATTTACAGGTTGAATAAACAAGGGTCAACATGGTACTCTGAAGTGGAAAGCACTTGATGTTTATTTTTTTTATTTACAACAAAACCAGAGTTCATTTGCTCTTAATGAGTAAAAACATATGCCAACCAAAGAAAATTTCTTTTAGTAACTCATTTGTACTCACCATTTCTTCCATCTATGCTTAGGTTTATTTTAGTCCCTCAGAGTGGTAACACATACTATTTGACCCATCATTCAAGGTTCTTCTGAAAAGTCACCTCATCCTAGAAGCATTCTTGCTAATCCTAATGAATAAGAAAAGAATCTTATTCTTTCTAGTACTTAAGCTGGTTGTCTTTTTTTCTGTCTCCTCCAAAAATAGCAAACTCATTGTGAGTCAATATTTTTTGACATATAAAAAATAAGCAAACAAAAAAGCCTACAAAGTTTTCATGGGAAGGTGTGCATCCAATTTAATGTACAGTAGGTGAGCACAGATGTCCTAAATAAATACCCCTGTTTTGGTTAAAGGGCTTTTCATTGCAAGTAAGGAAATACATTCGGCTAACTTACACTAAGAGAGAGAAACTGATTTGAAGGATCCAGAATTATGCTAGTGGTGTGCTGGTAAATATTTATCAACTATCTCTCTACATTGCATTTGTAACATTTGCCAATTTCCATGGTGTAAATACTCCCACCATCTAAGAACATATCACTGAATGCAGAGTTGGGAAGAAATGCTCACATTTCGCTATCAAAGCTGTCGGCAGCACATTATTGGTTTGTCATATTGGGATATACAGGCAGACCTCATAAGTGATCAGTAACATGAAACTGAAGGCTATGAATAACTGAGGCTACTCTTTGTGTCTCTTAATGGCCAGGTGGTGACCTATCTCTACTCATCTTTCTATGTCTGCCTCTTTCTTGTTTTTACAGATAAACCAGCACTCTCTCCTTACTGAACTACCACACATTTTACCCAAAAGGTCTCCTCACACTGGTTTTCCATCATATTCCTACTTGTACTTCAGAAAACACTAGCATTCTTAATCCTGATTTTATGGATATTCTGGAAGGACAACTGTTTTTCCCAACTTGAAGCTGATAACCATCCCTGTAATATGATGGTAGTGGTGTTAGTATGTCTGTGTATGATAAAAGTTGGTTGGGACTGTTGGGAAAATGGACATTTTTTTTTAAAAGTATCAGTCCACATTCTGGATAGAGGGACAGTTTTAGCCAGACATGCCTAATCCCCCGAATTTGTGGTTATTTTACATGGCAAAAGGACTATGCATAAATCATAAGTTAAGGATCTTGATACAGGAAGATTAACCTGAATTGTCCAAGTGGGCTCAATGTAATCAAAAATTTCTTGTAAGTGAAAGAGGGAGGCAGGAGAATCAGAGCCAAAGAAGAATGATAATGGAAGCAGAAATAGGAGTGATTTAATTGCTGTCTTTGAAAATGGGAAAGGGGTCAGAAGCCAAGGAATTAAGGAAACCTCTGGAAGCTACGAAAGTCAAGTAAACATATTCTCCTCTACAATATCCAGAAGGAATGCAACCCTGCCAACTTGATTTTTGCCCATTGAGGCCCATTTCAGACTTATGACCGTCAGAAGTACAAGGTAATAAATTTGAATTGTTTTAAGCCATTAAATTTGTGGTAATTTGTTATAGCAACAATGGAAAACTACTAAACTCATTAAATGTGATTTACCAGACTAGATGCTCAAGCAGTCTATAAATTATAAATAAGCAATGAATTTCAGATATTTTATTAATTAAAACAAGCAAAGTGACATATATAGGATGCATATATCATCATTAAAATGCTTTTTGTCCCCAAATTGGAAAAAAAAATCTACTTCTTTAAAGATTATATTTCATGTTTAAAATCTAGACTGAATATTCCATTTCAATCTCAAGGTATTTCAATGAGTATTTTTTTAATATCACCTGAAATTTCTAGCCTAAAGACAATTATGTACCAGATGACAATAATTTGGATTTATAAAGATATAGTAATAAATATTACTTTACCACATATAGAGAACAAGTGAAAACACATACTTAATGAAATTATATATTATATCTGAGTGGATATAATTAGCATTGTGGATGTTTATTTTAATTTAGGGATTCTTACAAATTTTTCATTTGTAAAATCACAGAAATGCAAATTCCCAGAGACAGAAATGATATTCATGAATACACTGTTATAAAAAGAAATGGAACCCAATAGCATCCTGTTGCTATATGAGTCCTCCCTATTTTTACAAAGAAAGGAGGGTCATCAATAACTGAAAATTCAGAACCTCATTTCTTCTATGTAGAAGCAAATAATTAACTAAGATTACTATATACCCAAATGCATTGTATGAATCAGTATTAGACTACAGCATTGCCATCCCCATTCATATGAGCTTTTTATTCAGTTTTGAAATCAACAGAGACCTAGAATCATAGATTTAATTCTTTATTGATCTAGCGTAATGAAGCATAAATAATACAAATGAAGTATTTTACTTGTGTCTTATTAAACTCAAGAAAACCTAGCCTACCTCATTTCCCATAAAACATTTTATCAATAATACATTTTATCAAAACCTCTACTTCATAAAAGTTTAAACAGATATTCAAAGGGTTAACCATTGGCATTACTATAGGCCTTTAAATACATCATAGCTAGATTTGAAAATAATTCTGGTATGATTATGCCATTTTCTAAATGAAACATTAGATTCTGTGTTCTTATTGCACAGTGTACAAAACTGTGTCAATATATTCATCATTTAAAATAGAATACGAGTATTGTGGGAAGATGGCAGAGAAGGTAGCTCCAGTATTCAGTACTTCCACCAGAACAAGTATTAAACAGGCAGGAACTGTCAGTAATAACTATTTCAAAACTCCAGAGTCTAGCAGAATACTGTACAGCATCCAGGGAAGAGCACAAAGAAGACTAGTAAATTGCTCCTTCATTCAGTGTTTACCGGATTCCATTCCCCACTCTCGTGGCAGGCCACATGGGGGTCAGACACTGGCTAGCTGGCTGGTGACAGAAAAGGATATGAAAATTTTCCTCCTTAAATTCAGAGGTGGGCAGAACTGGTCTCAGATGGAGGCTTTTGATTTGACTTTGGATTGCTGGGGGCCTGGCTTTGAGGGCAGCCATTATTCCCACTGCCCCGGACAAAGGCACCTGAGGAGACTTAAAGACACTATGCTTCCGCAGGGCTGCATTTGCTAGGCAGGTCAAGAAAGCGCAGCTTTGGGGAGCCATGAAAAAAAGCGCCTGGAGCCCTTCCTGATCCCCAATCAGGGCAGTTTGGAGTTGGTCTGTGCCCCATTCGTGGGTTTGGCCTTGTTTGGACTGGTAAAGACTGATCTGGGAAGCTCCTCTGTGGCAAGCTCCCCCTCCCAGAATTTGCCCTCCAGGTCAAAGCAACTTGAGAAAATGACAGGATTGTAAGAAACTCTTCAGGCAGATAACCTTGGGCAAAGGTTTGCCTGCTTTAAACACTAGAGAATGAGATTTCTCTCTCCTGAGAAATGAGAGAGCAAACTCCTGAATATAGGAGAACTCCAAAACAACTAACATGCTCAAGCCCAGGACAAGGCACAGGCCAAGAAAAGACAGGGAGGACCTTGCACTTTGCATTACCTTTCAGCAGACCTTTCCAATAAGAGAGCTGAAACTCAAGAAAACTTCTGTTTTATCACCAGCTGGCTACAAAATCAAGAAACAAACATCTCAAGGAATAAACCACAGAGTTAATATTTTAAAATACGAAAATGTACAGTATGAAAAAGTAGTACAAGGCAAACAAAGAAACAGGAAGTGGTGGCCTAGCCAAAGGAAGATGATAAAAAGCCAGAAAACACCAGTGAAGAAGACCAGACTGTGGACATACCAAACAAAGACTTTTTAAAAAGGATCTCAAAAATGCTCAAGGAGATGAAGGAAAATACAGAGAAAGAACTAAAGGATATCAAGAAAACAATGAACGAAGAATATGAGAATCTTAGCAAAGAGTTACAAAATTTTAAAAGAAACCAAACAGAACTGCTGGAGCTAAAGACCTTTAAAAGAAACCAAACAGAACTGCTGGAGCTAAAGACCACAATAACTGAAATTAAAAATTCCCAGGAGGGCTTCAACAGCAAACTGGAGTTGGCAGAAGAAAGAATCAGTGAACCTGAAGACAAAAAAATTTGAAATGAGTCAGCTGAGGAGCAGAAAGAAAAAACAAATTATAAGAAGTGAAAATAGCTTAAGAGACACCTGGGGTACCTTAAAACATACCAAAATATGCATTATGGGAGTCCCAGAAGGAGAAGAAAGAAAAAAGGGGGCAGAAGGAATATTCAAAGAAATAATGACAAAGAATTTCCCCAATTTAGCAAAAGGTGTGAATATGCACATCCAAAACCCAGGGAACACCAAACAAAATAAACAAAGAAAAATACACCCGTCATATATCGTTCACACTGTAGAATGCAAAGGACAGTGAGAGAGTCCTGAAATCTGCAAAAGAAAAGCAACATATTAAGTACAAGGGAGTCCCTATTAGATTGAGTACCGATTTTTCATCAGACCATGGGTACAAGAGGGCAGTGGGATGAAACACTTAAGTTGCTGAGGGTAAACAACTGCCAGACAATTGTTTCATATCTGGTGAGATGCTTTCCAAAATGAGGGAGAGATTAAGACATAGCAGATGAACGAAAGCTGAAGGAGTTCATCACACTGGACCTGCCCTACAAGGAATGCTAAAGGGAATTCTACAGACTGTACAGAAAGGTCACTAGACAGTGGTTCAAAGCAGCATAAAAATAAAAAAAAAACATGGGAAGCGGCTGTGGCTCAATCAGTAGGGCTCCCGTTTACCATATGGGAGGCCCCGGGTTCGGTTCCCAGGGCCTCCTGGTGAAGGCGGGCCCGCCCGCACGGTGTGGTTGGCTGACCCGGCGAGCACAAGCAGCAAGGGGGTGATAAATGAATAAATAAATAAAATCTTTAAAAAACAAAAAATAAAAAAAATAAATAAAAAAAAACAGATAAAAATACCATAATAAAAGAAAATTATAGATCAATATCTTTTTAATGAACATTGATGCAAAATAACAAAATATACTAGCAAACCAAATCCAACAGCCCATTAAAAAAATCATATACCATGATCAAGTGGGATTTATCCTTAGTATGCAAGGGTTGTCCAACATTAGAAAGTCAGTTAATATAATACAACACATAAATGCAATGAATGAAAAAAATATCACAACATCATCTCAATTGATGGAGAAAAGGCATTTGACAAAATCCAGCATTCTTTCTTGATAAAAACACTTAGAAAACTAGGAATAGAAGGAAACTTTTTCAACATGATAGAGAGCATATATGAAATACCCACAACTAACATCTTACTTAATGATGAAAGTCTGAAATCTGTACTCTAAGATTAGGAACAAGACAAGGATGCCCACTGTCACCACTATTATTCAACAAGTTCTTGCCATGGCAATTAGGCATGAAAGAGAAATAAAAGGCATCCAAATTGGAAAGGAAGAAGTAAAACTTTCCCTATTTACAGATGCCATGATCCTATACACAGAAAATCCTGAAAAATCCACAACAAAGCTCTTAGAGCTACTAAATGGATTCAGCAAAGTGGTGTAGGGCGAAGATCAATACTCAAAAATCAGAAGTGTTTCTATACACAAGCAATGAACAATCAGAAGAATAGAATCAAGAAAAAAAGTCCATTTATAATAGCAAGGAAAAGAATCAAATATTTAGGAATAAATCTAACCAAGGATATAAAGAACTTGTAAACAGAAAACTAATAAACATTGCAAAAAGAAATCAAAGACCTAAATAAAGCAAATGACATTCTATATTGATGGATTGGAAGACTAAATACTGTTAAGATGCCAATTCCACCCAAAGTGATTTACAGAGTCAACATAATCCCAAACGAAATTCCAACAACCTTCTTTGCAGAAATGGAGAAAACAATCATCAAATTTATATGGAAGGGGAAGGGGCCTAAAATAGCCAAAAACATCTTCAAAAGGAAGAATGAAGTAGATGACTCATATTTCCTGACTTTAAAACTTATTACAAAGCTGCAGTTATCAAAGCAATATGGTACGGACACAAGAGCAGACATATAGACCAATGGAATCAAACTGAGAGCTCAGAAGTCAACCCTCACATTTATGACTAACTGACTTTCACAAGGGGACAAAGACCACTCAATTTCAAAGAACAATCTTGCAGCAGTTTGATATTATTTATGAATTCCAAAAATAGATATTGGATTATGTTTGTGAACTGGTTTTTCTTTGGGGCATACTAGATTATATTGGATTCAGAAGTTTCACTTTTACTTGATTGGGTCATGTCAGTAGGGTGCTGAGTCCCTGCCCCCTTGATGAGTGGGGATTCACAGAAAAACTGCACTGCAGAGAAGGGAGTTTGGAGTTTTAATGCTGGAGCCCTGGGAAGCAAGTACACAGAAGAGTAGAGCAGCTGAGCACAGAGAGAATCAAGTCCCTGGGAGAAAGATAGATCTGGTTGTCTGATAGTTTACAGCTGGCCTGTGGAGACAAAAGGACAGCTAAGCCTGGAAAGAAACAAGCCCTTGGAAGAGAGGAACCCAGGAAGCCTGAACTCTTGGCAGATGTCAGCAACCATCTTGCCCCAACACATGGCAACAGACTTTGGTGAGGGAAGTAGCTTATGCTTTATGGCCTGGTAACTGTAAAGTTCTAACCCAAATAAATATTCTTTATAAAAGCCAACAGATTTCTGGTATTTTGCATCACCACCCCTTTGGCTGACTAATACAAACTTCTTCAATAAAAGGTACTGGGAAAACTGATATCCATTTGCAAAAGAAAGAAGTAGGACCCCTACCTCATACCTTAAATAAAAATAACTCAAAATGGATCAAAGACCTAAATATAAGAGCCAGAACTATCAAACTACTGGAAGAAATCTAGGGAGGCATCTTCAGGACCCTTTGTTGGGCAATGTTTTCTTAGAATTTACACCCAGAGCACAAGCAATAAAGGAAAAAAATAGATAAATTGGACTTGATCAAAATTAAAACTATTTTGCCTCAAAGGACTTAATCATGAAACTAAAATAACAAGTTATACAATTGGAGAAAATATCTGGAATCACATATCTGATAAAGGTTTAATACCCAGAATATATAAATAAATCCCTCAAATTAACAATAAAAAGACAACCCAATTAAAAATGGGCAAAAACTTGAACAGCCATCTCTCCAAAGAAGATATGTAAATAGCCAAAAAGCACATGAAAAGATGTTCTACATCATTAGCTATCAAAACCACAATGAGATACCATTTCATACCCACTAGAATAATTAATATTAGAAACAGGAAATTACAAGTTTTGGAGAGAATGCAGAGAAATAGAACACACATTCATTGCTGGAGGCAATGTAATATGGTACAGCTGCTGTGGAAGACAATTTGGTGTTTCCTCAGAGAGTTAAGTGTAGAATTACCATATGACCTGGCAATCCCACTACTGGGTATATATCCAAAAGAAGTGAGAGGAGGACTTGAACAGATATTTGTACACTGATATTCATAGCAGCATTAATCACAATTATCAAAACATGGAAGCAACCCAAGTATCCATCAAGCGATGAATGGATAAACAAAATGTTTCATACAATGAAATATTACTCTGCTGTATAAAGGAATGCTGATACATGTGGTAACATAGATTAACCTTGAAGACATGATGTTGAGTGAAAAAAGCTAGACAAAAAGACAAATATTGTATCATCTCACTGACATGAATTAATTAGAATAAACAAACTCATAGAGTCAGAATACAGAATATACAGAATATAGGTTACCAGGGGCTGGAGAGGGAATAGGGAATGGGAAGTTAAAGCTTAAAACGTACAGAGTCCTTATTTCGAATGATTTAAATGTTTTGGTAATGGATGGTGGTGGTATTAGTACAACATTGTGAGTGTAACCAACAGCACTGAAATATAAAACTGAATGTGGTTAAAAAGGGAAGTGTTAGTTTGTATATATGGTAATAGAATAAAAACTTTAAAAAAAAATCCATGGATATGCACTACCACAGTGAACCCTAAGATAAACCATTGACTATAGCTAATAGTAAAATTATAAAAATGGGCTTTCATCAATTGTAACAAACATAACACACAAATGCAAGGTGATAATAATGGTTATATGCTAATCATGTATTTTATGCATGATTGTTCTGAAAACCCACAACTTCTTAAATAGTCCAAAAATTAAAAATAAATTAAAACAAAATAAAATACATCTCTTTGTACCTGTCATATTGTGAATACAAGTTGGCTTAAATCATTTTCAATTCTCTTTTATTTTTTTTCCTTTGCTTTCTAAGAATTTTTATATGAATATTTGCTGATATAAATCACTTCAATTATTTTATAATCGGATATGGGATTGAAAAGAAATGCTGTGAGAAATTTGACAATCTAAGGTGGCATAGCTATTAGCACCATTAGTAGTCATAGAAACTGTCATGTACTAAATACCTGTACCAGTCTCCATACATTATTTCTAATCTTCTCAACATCCCTGAAAGGTATAAATTATAGTACTTATTCCATAGAGGAAGAAATTAGGCCTCAGGAACATAAAGTGGTTTGCACTCCATCACAAAGGTAGTATATATGGGTTCACACTCAGGATTATCTGATGCTTAATTCCATTTTCTTTCTACCCGATCACTTTATCTGTCCATTTTGACACTCACAGACCTTAATACAGCACTGAAATGAATGTATAACAAGAACCATATAGTTCACTGAATTTACTCAAATATTAGAAAAATTTATTGAGAAGAATTGCCCTTTCAATAAGAGGCAGCACAGCACAGAGGTTCAGAGCACAGACCCAGAAGCCACACGACACCAGCTCTCATCTTGATTCTACCACTTTCCAGCTGTGTGACCTTACGCATGTTACATGTCATCTCTGTGCTATAATTTCCTCTTCTTTAAAATGAAGACAGAAATCATCCTTACCCCATAAGGCTATTAAGAGGGCTGATAATATATTTGTTAAGTGGTTAGAAGACTACTTAGAACCTATTAAGCACTGTTTAAGTATTTGTTCAACAAATGGGGAACAATATCAGGCCTAAGAGCAGCTGTGTCAATCTTATAACGAACCAGTAAATTTTAATTTTATTCCAAATTCTGAATACATAAGAAATGCAGGACAAGAGAGTTGTCCTATACCAGCTTTACTCCTGAGGTGATTGACAAGATTAGATTCTGCTGTTTATTCACAGTCTTGAACAAAGAATTTAAACCTTTTCCTTCAATATTATCATGAGTTCTTGAGGTGATATTGAGGTGATATTCAAAGAGTAAACCAGGAGAAGTACTCATAATTTCAGTTAATTTAGGACTATAATGCTATTCTCAGTGATAGTAACCAGGAATCAAATTAATGTCAATGCACTTCGCAGGGTTTATATATTTTGTGTACAATTAACCACCAGATGCTGGAGTGAGACAACTCACTTGCTGTGTTAATTGGGTAAACCACTTTTTTTATTTCTCTATTCCTCAGTTTAGTCCCAGCAGTTTAGGTCGTTTCTGAGGGATATCAGAGAATTAAGTAGAAGGTAAATTAAGTTTTTTAAAAAGTAAAGTTTTGTTTTTTTTTTTTAAGTTCCCAATAGACAGATGCTTTAAAATACAGTTTATTATATTATTTCTCATAAGGTAATCATCATTAAGCTACATCACTGATAATGTAGGATCTTCAATCAAGAGCACAAATAACAGGTTCAGATCAACAGCCCAGTATTTAAAAGTCTCCCCCCACCACCACCACCACCACCACTCAAGGATGACTGAATTCTAGAGTTGGAAATGTCTGCGATAGCAGGGTAGTCTTTTGTCAAAAGTGAAAAATTAAACATAGGTTTCTTTCTTGATATTTGGGCAGATGCTTCCTATTAGCCAAGACCTTTATTTCTCATAGAGATTAGGCCATGTCATGCAGGACCTAACCACACATTAGTGCCAGAATACATCTCAAGATGCTCCCAGATTAATGAGTATATGGACAAAACTATTAGTCTACTAGAAACAGCATGAGTTATTATCCATTTTCCACCAATGAAGGCCAGTTTCTTCACTGGACTTGAATTGTTTATATGTATCTCTTCTAATTTTTCCTTTCTCTTTTAGCCCTGCCAATAGTATTGATATTCTGTCCCACTCCAAAATGAATGGTTTAAACAAAACATGAAATTGATGCTATACTAATATGAACTTATAATCAGTATTGGTTCCTCTCAAATACATATTACCTACAGGCTTATTGATTTTGTTTACTTATGTTTGTACTTTATCCATATTGGGTAGATAAATTAATTGTTCTTTCCTTTTCATTTGGAAAAAGGACAGATTCAGAATTTGAAGAGACCCTAGAAATCTCCTTTACAATATCTCTGGTATTACTACCCAACTAGCCTTGAAAATTTCATCTTAGTGCAGTTCTAGTATCTATCCACTCATTTAATACACATTTATTAAGTGTTCTTTCTATACTCTGTAAACAAAACAGATACAGGCCTATTGATATGGACTTATGTTCTAGCAGAAGAATTTGTAACACAATACAAAAATGACACAAAGTATTGCATCTTGGGTAAATAATATGAAGAAGTAATTCAAAACTTCTGTGAAAGTCAATACTGGAGCAACCTGACCTTGTTTGCAATGACAAGGTAGGTTTCATTAATAGGAAGTAGCATTTTGGCTAACATATGAGGGAAGAATAGAAGTGAAATCAGATGGGGTGAAATGAGGCAAAGGAGAGACATGTTTCTGGGAAAGGAAAAGGAATGAACTAATATTTGGCTTAATCTATGATCTGTCTAGTCAGATAAATATAAACTATGGACAATAAAGTCTGGTTATGTGCAATATAGAAAAATGATGAAATTGATGGCATGCAGGGTATCACTAAGAAAGTGATCAAAATAATGGGCCATAGAATCAGTGCAGTATAGAGTGAGAGATGAAGACCAAAAGACTGCAGAATGACTGATGGGCTGGAGGTAGCCATGGGCTTGGTGAACAGACATGGTAGGAGCAATTAAGAAAGGAAGCTTATGTCAGAGAATGGATCATTTGAAACCGTGCTTTCAAATGTCGTTTAGTGTAACTGCAAGATGGATGGCAGAGAGTAACTGGAAGAGAAGGTCATAGACAATGAGAAATTCAAGAACCTGAGAAGTTCTGTGTTAGGTAAGTCATTTGAGTTGACACTGATATCATTCAGCATGATGAACAAGTTAAAGTATGGAGAAAGAGAGCAAGCCATCACTCAGCGTCTACAGTGAATAAGCAGGATTGTCCAAGAATTCAGTAAGTCAGAGGACAAGTGGACAGATGAGCTAGTATGGCTGGATGACAGGAGCCTTAGAAAAGAAGCATTTTTAATGTGGTTATTATTTATTAGCCTTGACACTGGGAATCAAGAAAGACACAGGTACCTACCTCTTGAACCTGAAGTACATGGGATATGAAAGAATGAACAATTGTCAGTCCAGAGGGCTGCAAGGAAAGTGGGTTCCTCAGGGGAAAGCTGGGGTTCAGGTAAAACAAGGAGGGGAAGTTTGATGATTCAGCAGAGTTGGGTTTTATTAATTAGGTTTTATTACTTGTCTAATATTATAAAGTGGCAGTTTTAGACAGTACAGTGAAATGATTTTGAAGAAAAGAAGTCCTTGGGGAGTTGGGTCAGCAGCAAGAAGCAGAGAATATGGGTGATATTTTAGAAGAGGGCAAAGGTCTGAGTTGGCATGGTATTCATTTCTGTGCATTGACAAAAGAAAGAGAAAGGATGCAGGGTGGATATTATTACACAAGTCACCTGGAGGACACTGGGCTCTTTAGCTGCAAACCAATAGGGAAGTCCTGTGGTTATATTTGGGAGCCAGATGTTTATTTGGTTTAGAGGTATTAACAGCTGTGTTCTTTGGAAGGACAGTTGTCTGAAAAGCATTAACTAAAATTTAAGCACTGAGTCCAAGACCTGCTTCCATGGGTTCTAGATGTTTCAGTGAAGATTGCTTAAGGTAATATCTAACTTTCTTTACACTGAAAACTTGGGGTGATAAAAGGGTACAGCAGTAATAATCCAAGGCATTACCAGACTAAACAGAGCTTCCTCAGTTAATGAATTGTGAGGCAGTGTGAAGATGCTTCTATTGTAAAATAATCTTTTTCCATCGAGCCTGAGTTGGATGTTGTCTATTAGTATTTGGATTCCTTCTTATACCCTTTTTTTCTCTCCTCTGTATCACAGGTGCTACAAGCCAGGGAACTACATTTGGTGCCTTCTAAAGAGGGACTCAAAGACAACTTAGTTTCTACTGATAAGATGTGTTTGCACAACACAGAAGAGAAAGAGATCATATCTCTGGGAGTGGCTTCAACAAAGCTGAACTTTTGCAATAGTCTCCATAGTTTCTCTCACAAAACATCCACCTTAATGATACAAGCAGACACAAGCAACTGTCCAGTCTACTGTAGTTCCTGATCTGGGATTCATCAAGAAATTTCTGATTAAGCCACTGGTGAATTTAAGAACAGTAGTGGTACTGTTCTTTAACCTTTGCTCCTCCAGCTCTTCTAAAGGGTTTATAAGTACCTAGTTTCCACTGCTTGATCCCTTTCTACTTGAACTACTTAGAGTGATTTCTGTTAACCGACTGAAGTCTGAGTTATATGGCTTCCTATAACTTCTATCTACTGATTTCTCTTCTGATCTTTAACCATGAAAAATAACTGTAATCCCTGTTTCATATGAAAGCTTTGAAGACAAAAATTTTACTCACTCCCAGCTTAATCTTTGTCTTCTCCAGGGTAAAATTTTATATTTTATAATTTTAATTTTTTCCATCTTAATTTTTTCATCTCTATAACATGAAAGCTGAATAAGTGCACTATATTCAAGTGCAGTATTGAGTGCAGACATCACCTGCATTTCAGTTAACATAAAAAGTAGCTTCTCAAACAATATCAAATAATGTTTTCAGATACTTTTCACTTGTCTCTATTTATGTCTTTCAATACTCTTTACTTGTAAAATTGTTTTTGTTTTTGACCTGAAATTTCATCATTAGATTCTGACCATTGTTCCAAGAAACTTAGGTTTCTGGAATTCTGCTTCTGCCATCCAATTTAATCCCAATGGATTTTATAAATATTTATAAGTATAATCAATATGCCAATGACTTCAACCAAATTACTGATGAGAATGTTGAGTGATTTGTGTACTATAATACTGACTTAAACTCATCAAGCAAAATGGAGTGTTAATATATACCAAATATTCTGCACAATTATGTGTTCTGCTAGTTCTTTCATCAAAATCACAAGTCTCGTTATATAAGAAATAAATTCTCAAGCTTAAAATAAAGACTATAGCTCATCACTTATAAACAACTATAATTCAAATCTCTGGTCCAGCATGAATTAAGCGAGTCCCAAATAAATATATTTTTTATACAAATACTCTTTCCATTTTGTAAATACAAAATTTTTATGATTATCTGTTAATGTGGAGTTGAGAGTGGGCTATGTGCATTCCAACAAAATGGCTTACACCATTAGAGATAAGGCACTGACGGCAAGGACCGAATCATGTTCACTGTCCAAAGACCTGAACAGTAGAGATTTGTTCAATGAATGAATATATGAACAATGAGAAATAACTGATTCCAATTGTTTAACACAAGAAAGCTTCTGAGACTATTCTTGAACCAGAAATTTGATCCCATTGCCAAAAGAACATTCATATCTTTGCTGAGCCTTTGACAGCATTACCAAATTACTCCTACAGCATGTTATATAACAGAATAAATCTGGGCTTCCATATAATTAAAACTGATCACCTAAAATAGTAAAAATTAGCTATATCATGTTTAGTAATGTTTTATAATTTAAACAACCTTAAATAAGTTGTGAAATGGGCTTGTCAAAATAATAATAATCATTATTATTATTAGGACTCCTCCTCCTTGTCATTCTTCCATTCATCGATGTTTGTGAAATTCTCCCATTGATGAACTCCCATCCTTAGATAGTAGCCTATATACTCCCATACATCCTTCACCTCTCATCCAAATTTATTTTGGCTAGGAGATGATAACTTACCTAATTAACAATATCATCTTTAGAAGTAAAAAGAGGAATCTGTTAACTATATCAAGAAAAATATTTAATTTCTCCCAGGAGGCTTTTAGAAAATGAATAAATACTTCAATCCCAAAGAAATCCAGGGCTATAAATTTGGTGGAGAAATCTCATATTTCATCATATCAAATACGCTGAACTTAAAAAATGATAATATTGAATATGCTGCTTTTTCCTATGAGGAAAATAAAATCCAGTAGAAAAGTTTTAAAGTGTCCCTAAACTGTATAATTACAATCAAAAGGGTATTAGATTAACAAATAAAATGCAAACACACTCACTCACCTACCGACTCATACTGACAGGTGTGTGGAGAAAGGGACTCCTACTAAGATATTTGTGACTTTTAAGGATAACAGTTGACTCTCAATTTTTGATATTTTTAAATATCTTAGATAACAAAGTAATTTATTTCACAAAGTAAAAACATCACTCATGTAAAAGTCATATGTAAATTAATTCTCTTCTCTGATATAACTTGGTTAGCAAGAAGAACCTGAAATTTAATGTATCAAATGGAAAGAGATCCAGATTAGTTAAGATGGCTTTTAAATTTGGGTCTGGCTGGAGGTCGGGAATGACAAAATGGGACACTGAAGTCATAATGTATGAGAAAGTTACTCACAAGCCCCAGAGAGAGCGGGTGAGATGAGACGTTCATGGGAAGTGCCATCGCCTCGGGTGGTTCAAGCAGGAGGTGGGGAGTAAACAAGCAGTGTAAGAGGGACCCATGGCCTTGTGCCTTTATTGTGGTGCAGGGGTGGAGGTTAGTACATTTCTCATAGGAGTCAAGGATTGGTTAGTTTTGAAAAGGGAAACAGACAGTGTCCAAGGGTGGTGGGGATGGTTAGCTTATCGTTTAAGACTAGCTATGGGTCTTGGAAGAGGTATGTGAGTGGTATATGTCCTGGCTGCAGATGTGGTTTTGGGCTCTGGGGAAGTGTATGCTCCAAAGCTGGAAAGTTACTTAATAACTAGGCCAAAGGTCAGTGTGGAGGCAAGTGGTTGAGCCAAAATAAGATGGGTGCTGACGCAGCACACAAAAAAATGTGGTAGTTATAACAGAAAGCAATATAGTGTGAGAGCAAAACTGTATCTATCAATGTTGTATGAGACTAATCAAACCTAAAGTAAGATATTTATTTGAAGCAATACAAGTAAGATGTGCTTTTCAAAACATAACTCAGAAGAGAAATTTACATAGAGTAAATTATTATAGGAGATATGAAAATTCATTAAGCTTTTCTGAGATTCCTGGTTTTGGTTATCAGATTAACCTCTCTCTACAACCTGCAATGGAAGTTACAGCAGACAGACTCTATAAGATACACAATTATTTTTATCTAGGATTAAACAGCACGAACTATGAGCACAAGATGAAAAAAAATGTGAACCTTAAATCTTTGTAGGCTTGACAAAGATGGTGAGAGGAGTTTTACAAGAAAGAATACTAAATATAGACTGGTATCATGTCAAGCTCAAATTGCTATATTCAGCTCAATAAAAAGTGACATAGAAAAGAACATTCATGAGAATGAACATATTCAGAAAAGATGTCAAAAAGCACTTTTTTTAAAGGAAGCATAAAAATTACATGGCGATTCTACATAAAGTAACTTGTGAAAATAAATCCACTGCAGTTAGTCATAAGGGAAACAAATCACAATGATAGTAAGACTCTAAAATGAATGAACTGCATTGTTACATGCCTTTTCATCAAGTTTGCTTCTGGGCATAACATTTTCTTGAAAACTAAATAGCAGTAATGACTAAACTGCAGAGAATGTCTTTTTACTCTTATTTACTCTTAATAGAAGAGAATAAGCTACTATCAATCCTGAAATCATTTATATATTGGTAAATATAGTATATATTGGTATATATAGTATATGTTGGTATATATAGTACATATATATTCTTCAAATTATACACACATACAGCATACACAAACATATAACTTTACAACCAGTCTTCCTTTGTTCTCAAAATAATTAAACTTTCAGATCTACAATATTCTCATCTTACAGAGATCTTCCTTTGTACATTTTTAGCCCTACAAAATGTTAAAACAACACCTTTTCACTCATTCTTTGAATTTTTCATAGAAGTATCTTGATTTTATATCTCTAAGAAATTAAGTATGGAAATTAAGGACAGGCTATTTTCCTGCAATAGCCAGGAATGTAACATTTGATAAATGGAATTGGTGTTAGATTTTAAGGTGAAATATACCCAATAATAACAAATCACTTGAAGTGTTATTGAATCAATAAAGTGAAGCAGTGAAGGCAGATTCATGCAGAGACCCATCAAGACAGATAATACACAACCAAGTCAGACAGCAAAGGCCCCTCCTCTCAGCTCTGAGAAAACTGCAAAGAGCAGCTCGGGCATCTGTAGCCTTGCCTCCCTGAGAAGGAATTTCCCCTGAGTGGGAAACTTTAATATTCTTCAACAAAAAAACATCCTGGAGAAAACTGTATTAATTCACCAAATATTTATGTAACATGTAATCTAATGATACATTTAATAGAGACTTAATAAATATGATGTATGGACTTGTATGTATTTTAAATTCAATTAGTTGGCATTCATATCCTAAACATGATAATGTAATAATAATAATAGTAAGGAGGAGTAGAAGATGAACTAGAAGAAAAGAGGAAGAGCTAACATTTGGGAAGGCTTAAGAGGTAGTAGGCTTTTTTGAAAACAGCCGCATCAAAATTATTGCATTTAATCCTTACAACAACTTTTTGGTACACATGTCATACTTACATCCATTCTTTCAAAAGAGGAATCTGAGACTTGGAAAAGCTAAATGGCCAAGAGCAACTAGCTTGTCAGCAGAGAAACCCATGATGGCTTCCACCTCTCTCTAAAGGACTATATTCAAATATACCATGTTCTCAGTACTGAATGAGGTAACTGAAATGCAAAGATGAAGATATGGTCTATGTCCTTCTTGCTTTCATATAGTCTAGTGAGGGGGCCATATTGATGAGGAGATGGTATAAATGTTCTATGAACACAGATGAGGGAACAAACATGATGAGTTCAAGGAAGGCTAAAAAGAGTGAACAGAACAAAATTCTGAACGACCATGTGACAGCCAGAGGGCTCCAGTTCCTCAATTATGACAGAGAACGGAAATCCTAGATCCAGCAACTTCCAGACAGGAGATAGCAGAATCCGAGATTCTGTGGCTTCCATGGAATATCAAGTGGGCATAGTATTAGCAGAGAGGTAAGAATCAGAGAAGAGTAAAGCATTAGCTGAGGCCAAATGAGAGCTGATGTGACAACTGCATGAATTGATCTTTGTACACATATGAGATATCTGCCTGGGACTTCTCAAATATTGAGGAGCACTTGTCCAGGGGAATAAAGAAAAGTATAAGCTAGATTTCAAGAACAAATGAAATGTTATGATATTAATATAAATGTAACTCCATTTGTAATCACTGGATAATGGGGCCTATGGAAAGTTAATGAAAGTAGTACAAAAAACAGTCTAATATTTCATGTTTGTCATCTGAGTCATCAAAAAAAAATTTCAAAGATACACAATGTAATAATTCAAAATAAAACTTCTGAAATACATTCCACTAATCTAAAAGGATAATCAGTAAGGTTTACATTTTACCACCTTAAGAAAAATCTCATGAAACAGAGAATTCAGGTTGAAACACAGTCATTATTTTGTAACAGTAGGTAGTCGGAAAATGTCATTTAATTATAATTTTGTCCAGGAGGAAGTAGACTAACAAATTCATTTTTGAGGCAGTCTCTTCCTCTATCTAAGCAAGCCATTAAAAATTGCTCTTTAGTTTGACAAATGTAAAGCAAAAACCCACCCATTCTTCTAGTGGACAACTATGTAGTCAGTTAGCCTGTGGCAGATATTTCATACTGAACTGAATGCCTAATATGGTACAAATTACATTTTCTGTTGGGAGTTAAGGACACATTTCAGGGGACAAATATTAATTTATTTTATATGAATTTGAATGGCACCATGCATGCTTGTTCTGGAAAAGATGGTTGCTTTCTATTCATTTTGTCTTGTTTTGAAAATTGCAAGAGATGAAGAGATAAGATGGAAACGCTTCAGAATGGATTTCAAGAAAAGACTGTAATCTAATAATAAAAAAAATATTTAAAACATTGCAAATTAGGTCTGTCCATTAATATACACATGGTCTTATTTGTTGCAAAATATGTTCTGGTGCAGTTTCTCTGTTGGGAGCAGAGGAGAAGGACCACAGACTGAGAAATGGATTAAGGTAGGCAGCCTCCACGATGGCCCTGATGACCCCTGCTTCCTGGAATTCATACCCATTGTAATTCCTTCCCTGTTATGTGTGGACTGGATTTAGTGACTTGATTCTAATGAATGCAGTAAGGCAGGTTATGGTCCAAGACTTGGCGACTAGGTCACATAAGGGTTGTGCCCTCTCTCTCTTCCCCTCCCCTTCCCCCTCACTCTATCCCTCTCTCCTCTCTCTTCTCTTCATCTTCAGCCATATCATGAACAGCCTAGAAAGAGGCCCACATGGGGACTCCAGTTTAGGTGCAAATCCTGCAGTTCCAGTTAGGCCTCAGATTTCGGCAGCTCACTCACTCCCCCCACTCCCCTGGCTGATACTTTGATACACCCTTGTGAGAGACCCTGAGCCAGAACCACTCAGGTGAACTGCTTCTAGATTCCCAAACCCAGAAACTGTGAGATAATAAAAATTTAGGGTTTTAAACCATTACATTTATAAGTAACAGTAATTTGTTGTGTAGCAATAGATATTTACTACAAGGTCTAACCGAGGTAAAAACATAGCACTAAGTCATAGACTGAAGTGGGTTAGAGACTTCTTATTCTGCCAAAATTTTTTGGGACCTGGGTCTGAGCTCATGAGGAACTAGGTCAGATGCTTATAGGTCTTATAGAAATGGGTGGTGAGCTAAGCAGGGAGGTAGTGTAAGGCCACTGGAGGGCAAGACTGAGCCTGTGGACTAAGAGTAGCAAAACTGAGCAGTCAATTGTAAGTTACTGTTTAGGTGTATTACCAGCTATTACACCTAAAACATTGGAAATGATGTTTAAAATTATAGCTTGGTTTGTCTTTATGTGTATTAAGGGACACTCCAGCACCCAACTTACCACCGTAAAAAAGCTTCATGGTTGAGAGAAAGGATTAAAGGATAGATCTCATTAGAGCATCTCATAAGGACAGAGTGGTGATCCCAGCCACTGGCAATAGGCAAGTCAGTTATACCTGGTCGAGCAGTGAGTAAGGCAAGAGATCATTTGGCAGAATGCAAAGCACATGGCACTTTGACAAGCGGGCCAAATCAGCAAAACCTAGAGTTACATTGTAAAGAGTGTACTTCAAACACTAATAGGAAACACCTGGGTATCTTGTTTTATCTTGCAGATTATATAATTCAATAGATCTAGGGACTAAGATTCTTCTAACAGGCCTCCCATGATGCCTATGCTGCTGTTGCACAAACTATAATTCGAGTAATAAAGTTCTAAAGCATATTGTAAGAGTGATAACCCGTGAAAACATATACAAGAAAACCAGAATGGACATTAAGTGCCTCCAATTCCTGCAGTTAAAAAGGTGGGAGCTCAAAGTCATCATTATTTGAGTGGTATTGTAAATTGGATCTCAGTTTATACTTTTAAGCTCGTTAAATCTAGACCAAAAGATTATAAACATAAAAATAGAAGGGATTTAGAGATCACCATGTGGCTTCAAAACTGTGCTATTGTTTCAAATATGTCTTTAGTTCTCTAAGGCTACATCACTCACGGATGTCTTGTTTTAATATATATGACACACTTCTTATTAAAACAAAGAGGTTTGAAATTCTCTCAGCATTTTGGCAGACAGACAACACTTTGAAACTTGAGCCAAAGAGATTTTAATTAACTATTTTCAAGTGAAGGGGAAAGCTTGAAGCAAAATACACATTTCTATGAAAAAAAAAAATCTAAGCCTATTTGTAACTTTAACAAAATATGTCTTTTTTTCCTTTTTGACAAGACAGAAAGTAGGATATCTACAATTTGAATTTTTCCCTTTCCACCAAAAGGTGCTGCTTCTCTTTATTCAAGCATTTCGCTTTTTCATTTATTTTTTAAAACATATATCCAGCACATACCAATATCACATCATAAATATTGGGAGTATTGAGATTTTTCCCTTTCTTCCTAAAGAGAATAAAGTTGTGCTTTATGTGTTATGCTTCAATCTTTCCTACTTATTTTGAGTTATTTATATTAGTTACCACCCCTCCAAATTTCTAATATTCCATAGTGCAGAATAAGCTTAAACAAGCAGCTTATATTATCTCCTTTACTAGTATCTACAAAGGATAGTTTTATTTGAGAAATTTGAACAAATTTCATTCAAAAATAAATAAAGATGAATTACATTGTACATGTCTCCAGTAAAATTCAACTGGATATTGCTTTTGCAGTCTTTAATAATGATACCAGAAATGTCTTTTTATATTTCAATCTTCACTTAACTAAATTCAAAAGGGTAAAGTACCTATATAATTATGATCACTGATTAATATCAAATCAGTCTAGATGCAAGCAAGGAGCTTAATATAGCAAAAATAAAGTGATGCTATTTGTGCCTGAGTTTTCAGTTAATTTATGCTCTTTGAACTGCTGATTGCCTTAAGAGAGGCAGATATACAAATGTCTTCAATAAACCGCTGTACTTCTCAAAAAACTGGTATGTTGCTGGAGCTTCATGTCTGGCAGCCTAATGAGAACGAATAGCTTACAATCTTCCCGGAATGACCCATTTTGTCATTCACACCCTCCATTGAATGGGAGACTGCTTCAGAGGTACAAGGTCACACCCTTGCCACTATCATTCTGTCTAATGAGGTATCACAAGATGTCTACTAGTTCAAAGGTGTTTAGTAAGAACAGCTGAGGATAAAATATTTGGCATCTTGCACTGAAGTATGGATATACATTTCAGAGCAGATCTTTTTCACAGTATCACTTTAAATGAAAAATGCCATTTCTTTACAGAATCATTTGCACTTTAAAGAGTTAGAAGTGATACTAATGTTACTTTCATCTTGTCAAGGAAGAAGGGGGAAAAAAAAACAAAAAAAACCTCAGGAGATTTTTTTTTTTTCCCCAAAAAGCTCAATGACAGGTTGACTTAATTATTCAAATAGTAACTTTTCATAATAGATAATTAGACCATATGTTAACCTCAGAATTCAAAATAACCAATTTGCTTATATTATGTGGTTCTTGTCTAACTCTGTACAGGTACCATTTTCAGAGTAAAAAATGAACTTAGGTCAAATCAAAGCATCTATTAACATATTATCTCTACAGAAATCCTTAGGATTGTATTAATTATCTAGGCAGCTAATCCAAAGAGTTTTTTAATGTTAATTGCTAATTAAAGAAAATTAATGGTGAAAAGTAAATTGAAACAAAAAAGAGATGAACTATAAAAGATAATGAGGCACTTACAACCAATTGAATAGCTTTGCACAAATTTTCCCTCAAATAACCAATAATTACTTCTAAATAATTTGGAAAAAAAAGTGACAATTTAGTAAATTATCTTGGCTCTAAATTTCTGCAAAGTGAAGCAAACATAACATAATTTCTCAGTTTGATCACCAGATAAGCTGATCTTCCACAGACAACTTGGTTTCTGCTTGGTGGCTCATTCTGCTGCACAGCTTCAGAGTCATGTCTATGATTAAATACAATTTTCCCACATTATTTAACCGTTAAGGGATTTTTTTTTTCATTTGATTGAGTCAAAGACATCATTATGTATTACTATAATAAATTAAAATTAGAAATATGTGCCTGTGTCTGTAAACTACATTAACTGTTTTCCAATATATTTTCTACAAGCCATAGCTACTTTACTGGGGGGACAGGGGAGTAGCTAATATACAAGAGTATTTTTTTTTTCATTATAAATTTAAGGTAAGACTTTAAAGATATTAAGGACAGAATATGACAATATCTTCTATTAAAAGAAAAAATGCATATGGTATAGTCCAATAATAATTAAAGACCACAAAACTAAGGGAACAAGGACCAGATACTGTCATTACATCCACTCTAACAGAAATGGATTTGTGTGTGTGTGTGATTTGCAGTATAAGCTTTTAAAGTAAAGCTATTTTCCTTTCAAGCTATTTTCCTTCTACTCCTTCATAATCACGGACATGCACATACAAATATACAAATGTGTTTATACCTACATTTGTTTTCTAACTTAATCCTACAAAAATACTTTAAGGTAGATAAAAGGATTTCTGTATTACAGATGAGAAAACTGGAGTTCGGTGATATTAGGAACTCATCCAAGATCAAGAATTTATTAAAATCTGAGTTTGACTATTTTTAAGGCCCATACTCCTTAGAAATGTTTCTATTAAACATAATACTTAAAAATAGTGAACAGCCTATTTTGTAATCAAAGTTACTAATCATTTTTTGTTTTACAGAACATAAAGGAAATAAAAACTGTCAAAATTTCCAAAAGCATTTTATATTTATATGTATCACATATGTCACTCCCACTTACACACACATAAATATTAAGTTATTCACTCATATTTACTGAGAACCATCATATCCAATGCACTAGACTAGGTCCTTGTAGTCTAGCAATTAATCAGAAGAATTTTGTTCTAAAATAATACCGATGTTTTCTGGTTACAAAATATGACTAATATTTAAATGCGGTATAAAATAAAAGGAAACAAAGAAAAATCAGACATATTTAAAGGTTTGTCGACTGTTTCTTAACAAAATGGCATGATTCAATAGCTACATTCATTATTTTTATATGGAGAGCTTCAGTTAAGTTTACCAATTATTCCAAATTGGGTGTCAAGCAAACACATTGAAGAGCTGGTAGAATGTGAAAAATGAGAATCTAGTAGTCAAAAATGGAAGTTAAAGAAAAGTAATTTTGCTTTGCTAGGAAAGTATAATTCGCATATATGAGAATTGGCTACACTGTAAAGTACAAGCCTTACAAATGTTCAGAGTATTTGCATTTAAGATTTAGAGTAATATTTTGTGACACTGCATGAACATGAATGTAATGTGTAAACCATGAGATACTTGAATGGTAATAAAAAATAAGTCTTAGATAGTACATGGCATTTTGCCAATCAAATCAAACCTGAAAATTTACAGGCATTTCTAAGAGTCTCACTCCAAACAAGCTAAAAATATTATCTTTCTGTGATGGTTTATTAAGGGGCCCTTTTTAGGATATATTATAATCTTGGGTTTATCTTTCACTATTATATACACCAAATGAGACACCAAGGATTGATGGAGAAACACATGCCTCATTACAAATATTACAAGCAAGATATATGGACATAAAATGGCTCCCACAAAAGTTCCCCTCCAAATACACTATTTGGAACCAAAACGTCCCTTAAAATTGATTAGCATCTGCACATACATATGTTAATTAGTTTATTTATATCATAAATAATTTAATGTCTTATTTGATTTGGTCTATACAAAATAAATGTATAATAAGCTATGTTTTGTATAAATATACTTTGAACACTGTGTTTCATTCTTTATTTACTGAAGCAATATTTCACCATGAATCAAAAATGACATTTTATTAATATTGAAATAGAAATCAACAGAATTTTCTAAAAATGCAGTTGGAACTCATTTAATAACCATTTTAAAATAATGCATGAGTTGAAAGTTTTTTAAAAGAAACATTTCATTTTAGATTAGAAAATATTTTTAATTAAAGCATTCTGCACTTCAACAGCAGGTTTCATAATATAACTGCAATGGTAGGCAAAGATTTCATTAACTTTGGCCAGAAGTCCCAGATTTAGAAATATCTGCTGTAATTAGAAAAATTAAAGTTATACTCCAGAATTAATTGAAATTATTAAAGTGTTTACTCTTGCATTATTTACAGCTAGAATGCTGGCAAGAAGCATTTTCTACTTTCTAATAAGTAATTTTATCGTGTATAATAAGAACATAACATGGCTACCACTGGAATACTGGGTCTTTCCACATGGGTCTGCTATAAGGTTTCATGTCATTTTGATTCCCTGGACAATTTTATAACAATTCTTCTCTGGGAAAGCATGAGGGCTAATGCATTCCTGATGGATAAGTATGAAGTAAGATAGAAGCATTTGTTGCCCTCATCAAATCTATGAGCAAGACTCACTAGAAACCAAAATAGTGTTATCAGACAACTCCACAGTGCATGGAATAACTGGAAAGCAACATATTAATGTCCAATTTCCTACACTCAGAAAATTTTACATCACCCAAAGAGATGTATCTATAGGGTATCAATGTAATGTTTTTATTAAGTCATTCTTGGATTTCATCTTAAAAATTACTCCAGATTTGAAGATACTATATTCAGTGCATTTTCTAAGTATGCATTTTGAATTTCCTAACACAAAGTAGATGTGTCTTTTGAATAGATAAGTGGCCTACTATCATGATTTAAAGTAAAACTATGCCTATGATTTCTGCTTGGTGCTTGCCAACACTGTAAAGAAAGATTCATTAGCACTGAAAGAAAATGAGGGTAAGAAATAGAAACATTTTAACAACCTTTTTAAAAATGCTATATTTGGAGTACTTCCATGTAGAAAATGAAAGAAAATTATATGAAAGCCTAGTCACACGCTTTATTTTACAGAAGTCTGGACTGATGCTTAAGTTGCCTGGATTCTGGTATCATATTTATTTCAAAGACATTAACTGTAAGTGGCCTTCAGCATCTTGGGGCCTCTGCTTCCCTTTGGAATAAGAGATTTTTGTTTGTGTTGTTTTTGCTAACTCAAACTATAGTATGTATAAATGACAAAATATCTAAACTATTTATTCTGAATTCAGTGAGTAAGGGAGAATAATGCAGACTATAAGGAGAGGAAGAGAGAGAATGTAAGACACCACTAATTTTTGATAATATGAGTAAATAGGTGAAGTAGAGAATGCTAACTCACTCAGGAACTATTCTTCACGTCCGTCTTTTAATAATAGCAACTTTCAAATTTTAGCCAGGTACACGAGTACCCAGCTATGGACTATATTTCCCAGTTTCCAATGCAGCCAGCTATGATCGTGTTAAAAGGTTCAATGAGAAGGGAGCAGAAATTTCCTTAAAATAAAGTCATTTCCCTAGTATTTATTTTCCCCTTCCTAAAGGTGGATAATTACCTTTCTAACCATAACCCAACTTTGATCCTGTAGGTGATGACTGAGCAATAAGATACAAGAAATCTGGGTCCAAGAATGCTCTTACAGAAGGAAGTTATCCATCAGGCTGGACCACGCATCTTAGGAGAATTAAGTGAGAAAAATAACTCTGATTAATTTCAGATACTTTGTTTTGGTATCTCTTGGTAACAGCAACTTAGTAACCTAACTTGCACAATGCTGAATCCTGAATATTTAAATTACTATTATCAATTACTTTGCTACTGATTTTTGTTTTTTGTTTTGTTTTGTTGCAAGTAGCATATGGGTTAACAATGACTTTAAATATATTTTATATCAAACATGGCTCCTGATATATGACTGAAAACTTAAGTGGGGAATGGACTTCAGAATTTTTGGATTGGTTATTCTATGGTGGGAAGGGGGTGAAGGGTTTGGTGGAAAACTGCTTGCCAGGAAAGATTTTGCAACATTTTTTTCCCCAAGATTGGTCATGAATAGCTTGCAATTTTCCAAAATATTCCACTGATCATTTGGTTGTTAAGACACTCAATTGGAACTCATTTCCAAGATTTTCCACAGATTGAAATGACTTAAGATTACTTTAAAAAACAAAGCCAAAGCCGTTTTCCTTTATTTTTGTGACGTTTTCACTAATATCAGAACATCCTGATTCTTTCCTCTTCTAGTCAGATACATTCCCCTTTCTGGTCCTTCCATCCTCCCTCAACAGATCAGACTCAACAATCTCTGATTGTTTCAATCAGAGATTCAAAGGTCTCCCAATATTATGGGTTCTTTAGGCTATAAGCATATTCTAATGGGGATAATATAAACATTTACATAGTCATCCTATTAGTTTGGATTTGTGGTCTAAAGAAAGGATCCATGCAATATACTTAAGGGTCATTAAAATACAGGGATGGAAGCTATGACTACATGATTTATTTTAGCTGATATCATTTTAAAATCTTGGGTATTTTCCCTAGGACAAATGAAAATTGACCAACGTTAACAACTTAAAAATAACATATTATCAAAATATAAACAAATTTATTTTAAAATAATTTCTGAGTAACTTTACAGAAAACTGGTCATATGTTATATAAATAGCCAATAAGGTTTTTTTTCTTGGAAGTTGTTAGTCTTCAATGCTACATTGAACAAAACCTAATAAATATTCTTTCCCTTTTTGATCTGCAACATCCTCTTCAAGACAGATTTCATGTTAGAAAGTCTATGCCACAAGCCTGGGAAACACTCCTAAATTCTTAAGATTGATGAGAGGACCTACATGCATGTCATACTCAACAGAGGTTACACTAGCATCTCTAGCAACAAAACCTGGAGCCTAGCCAGGCTGATAGCAGGGAAGCATGTGCCTAAGCAGGCTGGATGACAGTAAGAAACCCACATAGCTCCAGGATGGTAAGCCAAAGGAGGCTGACCACTTCAGAACAGGCAGGAGATACAAGAGATAAAATTTTGCTAGATATCATTACTTTGTATGGCAGGCACTGACTACTGGTGGGAAACAAGAAAAACCTGATCAATTTGTTGGGTAGAAATAATAAAGTAGGTGGTTCATCTTGAGCAAAGCCACACAAAGGAAAGAGGTCTCTCAAAAGCTGGCATTTGATGATATATATGTCATTGGGTGGAAAGGATATCCATACATGATACTTTGAAATCAGATTCAAAATTAGTGTTTGAATGACATACACATATACCCAAATTCTTCACAAACTTTGAGCAAGCACTCTAACAGGGAAAAGGTAATTATAAATCTTCATCCTTATTATCATTTACATCATCATCCACCTAAATTATTCAATTTTAACTACCATGATTCTATATGACTTTATTAAAGGATTCATATGAAAAAAATGGCAGGATATTAAAAAAAGTTTGCAAGCAGGTAATGAAAGTGCCTTTACGTCACACCAAGATTTTTAAAAATTATCCTCTATGCAATTAGAATCCATTTAAAAGCTTGATGCATGATCAGATTTACATTCTGAAAAAACTCTTTTGGTGGCAGGCAAAAGAGTAGAAGAGTTAAGGTAGTGGCAGGGAAACCGGAGGTAGCCATCCAGGTAGGATTGGTAAGACCTGAACTAAAATAATAGCAATGGGAAAGGATTTGATAAAATAAAACAACAACAATAATAATAATAATAATAAAGTGGTGAGCCTGACAAGATTGTCAGGTATCATTTTTATCATTTTATCATTTTATGGTAAACTCCACAAAGCTTAAATTTCTTTGCTGCCACAAATTTAATGAAACAATCTAGATTTCTAAACAAAAGTATGCTGTTTTAAAGTTACAAATTTTTCTGATGTCAGCTAATTGCCTGGATGTTTTACCCCTGCAGGTGGAACTTAATCTATAACATCTTGTGATATATACTGTATATCTAAATTATGTTCTATAGCTAAAAAAAAAAAAAAAAAAATGGGGACCTTAAGATTATTATTTATTCTTTCTTCGTAAATAAAAAAGAAAGGAAAAGATATTGTCCATGTGCTTGAAATTCCATGGCTTCTTTCTTTTGCATTCCTTATCACTGCTCTTCCTAGGAGCTCTTTAGTGACAAAAGACCAAAACTCTAGCTTGTAACAAGCAGTTTACCAGTTCTATGAAGGTCTCTGGTGGACAGCTTTGCATCATAAAACTGCCCAGTCTGGCACTTTTTCTACTTCTCACTTCTCATTTACAACTGAAAATGCATGGCATTTTCTCAGCAAGTAAGCAGAGGACCTTAGAGATTAAAGCAAATGCCTCATGGGGGAAAAGATAATCCATTTATGCTTTTCACTAAGTGTTTACATATCTTTCACACCTGAAAGGAAGAGGTTGGAAGCTCTTGAAATATATGTCACAAAACCACTTTAAATCTCTATTGTTGGTATTATGTATCACCGCAAATGTAGGGAAAAACAATTTTCTGCATTTTCTTTACCATCATGTGGTATTAATTAAAATTATAACTTGACAAATGACTTCCTGAGATATAAGATGTGTTGATTCAATAGGTTGAGAAAGAATGAAAAGAACTTTTTCCTTTCTATTTTAAAAAGTCACCAAGGATTTTAATAATTTCACAGAGCATTCAAGAAATGTTTTACATGCTTTCAAAGTTAGGGCACCAAATTTTCATCAATATGCAAAGTTTTTCTCATATCTTAGAAATTCAATAAATCTTTATTGAGGATTATTTTAATCAACTTTTAAAACATTTTTGGTTGATTTGGAGGTAATAGTTGAATTTTTCCATCCTTATAACCTAAAGATTAAAGCATGAATTATGTTGTAACTCAGATTCCCGCAATTTATTTTAAAGTTTCAAGTAAGCAGCCATACAATTTGATAAGTGTTCAACAAACCAGGAAAAATGAGCAAATAAAAGTACTATACTCTTGTAAGAAAATAAAATTCATAACTGCAATCCAATGTGATACAACAATGGTGTAACTAATAGCCCGATTGTATGATAATTGGGCATAAACAGTAAAGAGTTCACACAAATAACAATAATTAAAATGACTCTTACAAAACCAAACTATTTTTGATCTTTTTATTTCTTTACTGCTTATGAACAGCATCCCTTATTTTAGACTTTGCATCAGTTAATTATGCCAGTCTCATTTCATTATCATTTGACATGTGCATTAAATTAGTCTGCATTATATTTCCTGGCAATTGGTACTCTCTTGACTCTACACTTCACTCTATAGTGCTTCCTGAGCTCAGTTTTCCTGCCTTTGTATTTATATTCCACCATGCCTCTTACACAGAGCAAATACACTCAAAAGTCATGGTAGGTTCTCAAAAATTGTGGCTTTTGGTCACTAGTCACCGAGTTGAGGAAGTTTTATAAAGAGTTGATGTAGCAAAACAACTGGGGGCCAGGAGGCTATGGAGGGCTGAGTGGTGGGAGCTGCCCTGACCCATCAGGTAAGCAACCTGAGCCTGGAGAGGACAACAAAAGGCAAAGCAGAAAGTATATCAGCTAGTTTTTCTGCGGGATCAAAATTTCCAAGGACAGAAAAGGAGTACATTCAAAAGCCTTTGGGCCACGCTTACTATTCAACTTTGGGCAGCAAGATCTGGAGTTAGTTTGCCTTCCTATGATGAGGGTGCCTGCTTCTTTGGTTCCCTTGAGCAGCACTTTCCCTGTGTTCTGGTATCCTGCATTTAGGTAAGTTATCATTTGCTAGGGATCACCTGTGTTCTCTTCATTTGAAAGGAACGGTTTTATAAAAGCAGAACCACGCCCCTACATTTTTCCCTATTTGATATGTGGAGCCTATGCAACTGTGGTATTCACCTTATGTACCAATGTACATCTGGGAGAACATAAATCTAAGCAATTACTTTGTGCCAAGATATCATTAAAGCAAAGTGGTTTAAGATGTGGGATCTTCAGGCAGAATGCATAGGTACTTAACTTGCTATGCTACCTCAGGCAAGTTACTTAGCCTCTATGTACTTCAGTTTCCTCATCTATAAATTGGAGATAATGATTTTACCAACTTCAAAGTGTTTTTGTAAGAAAAATGAGTTAGTGCATTCAAAACACTTAAGATGGTGTCTGGAATTTATTTAGGAGTCAATAAACTTTAGTTATTATCATTATCTACCAGAAGATTTCTACAGAACTCATGGAAAGGTATTAAGTAACAAAAATTTCCGAGAACCCAAGGAAATAAAAACACGACCCTGAGGCCATCTCTGATTTTTAAAAGGCAGTTATAATTGTTTCTTTCTTTTAATGCCACCATAAAAAATGATGGGCTATTTATGAAATTTGGATTGTTACATCTATGAGGGGGTGACTGAGCTGGCAGGGACCAGCACAATACAAACAAGGGTATAGTCTATTTTTAATAGGAACAGCATACCCCTTTATAACATCTGTTTCGATTGTGCAGCCAACACAGGTGTTCCCTGGGTGTCTGTAATACCATGTTTCCATAAAGATAGTAGGAAGTGGGCAGAGGAGGAAAACCTGGCAGTAAAAAAGAGAGACAGAAAGAGATAGGCCTATTGGATAAGGGAGAAAAGATACCTGCTCTGGGAAGAAGCTTATGATCTCTTCTGATCTAGATCCCTAAACTGGCTCATCTCCAGGACCAGCATCCATAACATCTGACACCAAAACATTCCTGGATTTTGCCTGCAAATCCTTTCTTTAAAAACAGCTTTTTAAAAAATTATACAATTAAAATATGTCTACATTACACTACTTTAGCAAATCAGTAACCATCAATGCATCTTAGCAAATGTGTAATTTATGTTATTAAATGCTGGCATGTTTCCAAAAGGGAGGGGTATATGGGAAAGTAGGAAGGCACCCAGCACCTAATAAAATAAAAGGAAGGATTACTCCTGAGGGGCAGCAAAATGGCAGACTGAAGTGCTGAATTCAATCCTTGAGAGCACACAATTCTACCACAAGAAAGCTCTGTTGTCTTCAACCACACAGGTATAAATGATGAGGATAAGCTGTGTCTTGCAGAGCTAACCACATCTGTCTCCTAGGAGGAAACAAATGGATCATACATATGACACAGAATGAACACATTCATTGAAAGGAGAAGCCGCCAGGCATCCTTACACTAAAATTACAAGCAGCAATGCATTGAAATAAATACCATAAATTAATATAAATTGAGAACAAATTGAGTATTCTATATAATACAATGGGAAATTATAAATGATGGGAAAATATTTTTCCTCTTTGTAATGTACATACTCCAGCATTAAAGTTTGGATTTAGAAATACAAAGCTTTTTTTGAAAATGAAGTAATGTATCATCATGGCACTTTTTTTCATGTGTTCCTGATCAGTAGTATCATCAATGTATTTGAGATAAAATATTTAGGAAGTATAAAAAGTTAAACACTTTAAGTCATTTTCCATAATGCCTTCAAATTCCCTCTGGCCCATGCAGAGGTGAACTTAGTATAACTTATTAGTGTCAGAGATATTGGAGAAGCCCAAGTATGTTTCTAATATTCTAAATTACACTTTTCTCTTGCTTTTTGGTTACTGGATCCAAGTACATCTTATCATCCCTCTCCTAAAAATAATTCACACATCAAAATGTTCAGGAAGAATTACCTCTCTTTTCTCTGTTCTTTCCTGAGAAAACCATTGCCTTTCTGCTGCTTTTGTTATAGCTGAGAATAACAACATGAGTCTTGATTGTAACTTTTTTTGGATCCTATAAACTAGGAAACACACTTTTATAAGGGATTGGCACATAGACTGTAAACTGCTAAGTGGTGGGGAGATTTATCTGTGTTTTCTAAATCTTGTAGACATGAAGACAGTACAGTGATATGCTTATCATGCTATGGTGACTCTCTAGAACTCTGGAGAAGTGGAACACACAAGGAATTAGGCTTTGGAGTAATCCAGCTTTGAAGATGCTAAAGGAGATACAAATTCCAGTGGAAGACAATAGAGCCTGCAGGTGCTAGTAAGTAACATACATTCCCACCAGCCTCTAGAAGTGTTGCCTCTGACCTAGGCTGACAGTGACTCAGATAGGGAAAGAAGGCAAAAGAGGGCTTGCTTTTGAGAGATTTCTGTTTTCTCTTTGGAATGAAAGGATTTCTTGATAATGGGAGAACATTTCACAGGAACATAAGACCATTACACTTTGGGGACAGTTTTAAATTGTTGGCATATGAGTGTTTTACTAAGCACCTCTTGGCATGTAGGAAACTCAGTAAACATTTGTTAACCAATTTGTATTATATTGGCTGTACTGTAATGTGGTGCATATTGTATAATCCTAACTAGCGATTCTGATTTGACAACATATAACAAACTGAAAAGTAGAGGAGTGTGCAACCTCTAGGCCTAGTGCACCGTGTGGCTATAGTGCCTTAATTGTGTCCTGTCCTAGACTATGGTGGCAAAATCAAAGAGGAATTACTGCAATCATGAAGTGATAAATTGTCCTCTTCAATGATTCTAGAGGTATATATGGTAGCAGTGGCAAAACTTAGAATGTAGTGCAATGAAGGCGTGAGCAGAACTTCTCTGTTAATCTGCTGATCATTTGCCTTAAGGCGAAAAGACATATATCTGATTTTGAAACCTACTGTTGGAAAAAAGAAAGGGTGGGAAGGATACTGTCTCTGGGGTGAGATTAACAATTCTCTCCTCACCCATCTCCTCTTTCCATCCTTTAACATCTGAGTAGAATTTCTGAACTTGTTTAAAGATTCCAGGCCATTGTAATGGACCAACATACAAGCATATGTAAGGATTTTTTCTCCTACCTAAAAAAAGTCTTATATAAGTGGCCTAGAACAGTTCAGCTTTAGAAAAGAGGAAAACTCTATTACTCTTGCTTATTTTATCTGCTTCTTTTCTCCAAATTAACCATTCCTGGAACTGGAGATGGAAGATGAGATTAAGGCTATTTTTTTCTCAAAGGAAGGAAGCTGTGTTCCAAACTTTTGTTCTAGGCTCCCCAAGACCATATAGCCGAGGGAATAGGAATATATCCTTTGAGCCAAGTTCCATGCATTTAGGGGGCAAAGCCTCAAATAATAAAATGAAGCAGGTACATGAATTGCTTTCCTGCCTTTGTTCTCCGTTCATGTAACTATTTCAGGGATCTTCTTTTAAATAGAGACTACATTACGGGAATATTACATTGGGTGGATTTTAAAAAGTATAATTTACAGTGGTTTCGATACAATGAATGTATCAATATACTTTTATAGTTGAATTATTTGAAAGTTTACAATTCTGTGTTTAATGGTAATATTTTAATTTTTTTTCCTTACAAAGTAAATCAGACAGCATGATACACACAATGGATAATAAAAGAAGGTGTCCCAGTTGAAATTACATTTAAGTTAATTTGAGATTAAAAATGGCTGCTTCTAAATAACCAACCATGTCAAAATCAATTATGAATTAATTATTTCCCTTTCATAGCATCTATATATAGATATATGAATAAGGTTAACAAGGTCCATGATAACAATGTAAAAGAATAGCTATTATATTCTCCGAAATTCTATATATCTCAAATTTAAAAGTATTTACTATAATGTAGTATTTGGAAAATATATGGACTTATAAAAGCAAGGCCTTGGTAATATGGTGTACTGTTGAATTTTGATTTATGGTCAAATCTGAGTGAAATTTGGAATTTACACTTTAATCTATGTCATTTCTCTTTGACAGTCTATTTGATATAGTATACATGCTCCTAAAATTTTTGACCATGCTATTTTCACTAAGTTCCATCTTGAACAAATGTGTTTAAACACACACATACACTCATGCTCACATACACACAAACACAAAGCCACTATAATTAATCAACTATATGTTGCATTCAGAAGTAAAGAAATTTTAAAAATAGCACGATCTCCCAGCTGCCAATTATTTAAAATATAAAGCATTGATAGAGAAATAGATTCATTTGCTATGATCTAAATATTAAAGGAAAAGATAGGCCATACTGATTTTCTTAGAGGGGAAAAATATTTCCAATTTTATCGATTATATCACATCTATTATATCCCTTAATGAATTATTGGTTTTCTTTAAAAAAAAACAAATATTTAAAATTAATATTGTATATGTTCATCCTGTGCATTCATTTTCCAGGATTAGAATTTTTGTCATTGAAAAATATTTTGAGAAAATTCATTGTATCCCATATCAATGGAATTATTTCATTGGTAACATGCTAAGAGGTATATATATTGTTTATGTTTTGTAGTATCTTTGATACTACAATTTCCACTTTAAAATTCGGGGTTGAAATAAATTTTCCCATGGTACGGTCTACCTCTATAACTTGTATCTTAGGAAAAAAATAAATTTACTAAAATAGTGCGTATTTAAATGTGCTATTGTAAAAGAGCATATATGTATACATTGGGAGGAGAAAAAATGAAGGCTAAAGAGACTGAGCATTTCCTTTTACTTTTCTTTATCTTTTCACATCCTTCTGGTTTTGAGCAGAATAAGATATGCAAAAATAATTATTCATGTAATATTCTCTCAATGAATAAAGGGTGGTTTAGTCCACTTCTTTCCTTCCATAATCTCCATCACACTCCTTCACAGCCACCCCAAGTAAACTGTCAGTCTACAAAACAACAGGGTACAGGCACTGCCAACATGACTTCAGGACAATTACTTCAGACTCCTTCAAACAAAATGGCTGCCCCTAATGCCTATATGGATTCTGCAGATGCTTTACAGTAAGGCCACTAGAATTATATTATCTTGTTTCATATGATTCTGGAATTAGAAGGGTCTCAAACTGCTAGGTCAATTTCTTCATTTAACAGAGGAGAAAGCCCAGGTATAAGTTACTTCCCTGGGGTCACACAGCCAATAATTATGATGGGTAGGAAACCTAACACTCTTGATTTCACAATCACAAATCACACCCACATGGCGGGTAAGGTTTATTTTTTGAGTCTTCATTCAGAAATATATTTTTAAAGAGATTGATAAAGTATAATCATTGATGAAAGTACATTTAGTATCTACATGGTTTGATTTTACTGGTGGAAATTCAATAATTTTTCATAGATGTCAAATTGCTTTTTCACATCCCAATTAATAAGCACCTACTGAACTGACAGTAATTCTAAAGGATTTGCACTTAAGTATATAAGGAGATAAATTCAAATGGCACTCACTGGTTGTAAAATTCTATTCACCCAATTTTCAGCATAACTTTTAAATTACCATTATCAAATATATTTATCATATCATTAGCATCATTAAAGTTTATTAACTTCAGTAACTTATAAATGCAAATAGATGTTGCTGAAATAAAGGTATTTTCTTTGAACAACAGAGGAATTGTGTAGAAGTTGCTTGTAATAAATTTGAGATATAGATATATAGATATAGACACAGATTAATTATGTAATTTTGAAAATCATATTTTTCAGAAATTTCTATAAAATGAGAAATCAGGTAGTTAAATTTCAAATGTGTAGCCTGCATTTTAGGTCACCTGTTCTCAAGTTACCTGTAAAATCTGTCCAAACCCCACCTTTTCCCATAATCCAGTTTTAGAAATGTAGAGATATTAAATGTACATTAGTGATCCTTTAACCTCAAAACAATTTACACCAGTGGTAACAACAACAAATGTCATGTGCACTATTAATCATTTCTAAAATTTTAACATCTTAGGTAGCTAATTCTTTGATATAACCAGCAACATCTTAGTTTTCTGCTTACACTTCACATTACTGAAGTTAAATGTCATTTGCACTTGCAGAACCTCTGCATCCGCATACATTTGGATTAGTGCATCCTACACATAGAAAAGATATTGTGTCATTCCATAAAAGGAAAATTAACTTTTAACAGTAGTTCAGCTGTCCAATAGCACATTGAATTAACATTGTTTTACTTTCTAAGTGTTTTAAGTAAATAATAAACATATATAAACACTTGCAAAAAATAAGAGACAATGAATGCTACAAAATCTGTTATAGTTATAGAAGACCTGCAAATTATATGTTAATACTGAAGGAAAAGTATGTTTGTTTTCACTAACTGCAACTGTAAGCAAATGCAGGTATACAGCACTTTATTAGTAAGAACTCCTTTAGTAAGCACACGTTAGAGGAATTAATCATTCATTCCCTGCAGACTGCTTAAGTATTTCATCGGGCCATTATCTGATCTGAATAACAAGAACAATTGCATAATAAAAACACATTACTGCTGACACTAGCAACTTTTTTCTTTCAACTTTAAAGTTGCAGCCACCTCTGTACAGCACAAAAAGCTAGTGGCTAGTGGCAAAAAAAAAAACTTAATTTAATCAACTTATTATTATATATGGGCAGTGATCAAACATAATATGTGCAAGCTTTAACAGAAATGCCTTTAATTCAAGCTGTTTTCCTCAGCACTATGACATAATTATAACAGGGACAGAATGTGTCAGGTTAGTTTTCATGTTCATTGTAAATCTTTGCTTTGAGAAATTCAAACAGGGTGAAAAATTCTGTCATGTCTTTTCTACCCTGGAAACTATGTCTTACAGTAATATATGATATTTTTAACCCTTCTTGAATTTGGCTTCTTGGGTAAAATTTTATCTTATACTTCTCACCTGCATTTCAAGTATCAGGTATCTTTTCAAATATATGATGGTATGAAGGAGTAGAGGTTGTATATTGTAATTCAAAGCTAATCAAGCAAGAGCTGCATTTTAAATTATTTAAACTCATTTTCAAACAAATAACAGAAATGGCAGCAGAGAGCAGTTAATAAGTACACACATTTATATGGGAAATAAAATAATATTCAAGAAAAATGACATATCTTTCCCAAATGATTTCCATCTATGATAATTTCATTTCCACAAATCATCAATTGTCCTATTATTACTTCATCACTCTAAAAATGTATGTCCCAAAATATTCAGAAATTTGGACCTTAAATAACCATAACAACTTAAAAGACCTTTTCTTTTTTAAATGATTATACATTAGTTTACTATTCCAGCTTTTTTTAGTCAAAGGCCAATGAATACAGGTGCTTTTGTATTCTTATTTTAGCAAATATAGAAGTAAAATTGTTTCACTTTACCATAATAACAATTAAAGTAAAGCCCTTAAGTATTATTTGACAATGAATGATTTTGTTAAAAGAAATTCTCAATGAGGTAAGTCTTTTAAATTTTTAATCTGGTTTGTAACTCTCAAAGGGTTTTTTATTAGAAAAGTGTGTTTTCTATTGAGACAGAAAATTGAAAGTTAAAGATAAAAGAAAAACTTTAATCACTGTTCTACATTTGTCAGTATGAGTACTATTGTGTCAAAGAACTTTGAATCTCTTAAAAATTAGCTTTTTTATCTAATTGTAATCGCCACTGTACCTACTGTATATGTAACAATGCAAGAAGAATTAGATTCACAGTACATTTGGCAGTGATAAAGAAAAAAAGGCTGAAATGTTATTGATTCTCTCCCTCTTGTGCAAAACAAACTGACTCAACTATATTTTTCCTGACATAACACAAAGGTTTTATTTAGATATTACAAAATACTGGCAAATGTTAGACTGTATATCTTTTTGTATTTAAAGATAACATTAACCCCTTCATAGGAGGAGGAAGAGTGTCCCACTTGTTTCAAAAGAAATGGTGCAGCTGCAGACATGGTGATGTTAGCCCCAAGAGGAATACTGCTTGCAAAAGTTTTTGATGCAGAGATATTCAGCCTTAGGAGACACCTTAAACCTGTCACTGGCTGCTGAGCCCCTGTCACAGCTCATAACCTGCTGTGTCAAAACCACAGCCTCAGCTCCTGCTCTCTTCAATGCACTTTTCACATTCCCTCTCCAAATTAAGTTCATCCAAATTCTCCATCTAGGCTTGTTCCAGGACTTTCCTCCACATCTTATCTACTCACAGGCATTAAGAAACCCCAACAGGATCTTCATCGGGTCTTTCAAACCATCTTTATTGACTTTCCTTTGATCCAAATATTTCGTAGATCTCTTCAGAACTAAAGATAAAACAACCAACCAACTGAAGTCAGAGAGGGTTGGGAATCGGGATGGATTGGGATTGAGGTTGAAGGTGGCAGGAGAAGTGAGGACTTGGGCTAGAATTCTCAAGCTTTTCGGGAAATCATCCTTAAATCTTAGAAACAACCAACGTTTCCCCAACCAGGTTTCCAAAAGCCCTCGTACAATAAGCCCTTAAAAATCAGATCCTCGGTAAGGCTGGCCATACTGAAGTCTTCTAAACGCTCTTTAGAAAAAACAACTTAGCAAACCACTTCTTAATTAGGAACTATTGAAGTTATATAAATCAAGTTCTTCCCTGATAAAGCGAACAAATTATCCATAAAACCATTGGAGACAAAGCGTTCAGCATACCACCTCACTTTAGAAACCAGGAATACAGAAGCACAATTTACTTACTGAAGCAGCTGCCCCAGTCCTCCTTGGAAACCCTGAAGAGTCTTCTCTTTTCTTTCCTACCAGTCAAATAAAGAATTGTCTTTCTATTCCACACAGGCCCAGAATAAACTGCAAGAAAGGACAGTATATGCACAGCAGCCCTTTGGGGTTTGGCTTTGGTGGGATGCTCCGGGTCCTGTTTGTTTCAAAAGTGGGATCTTCTTTCCGGAGAAAGGCGGGGGGAAAAGAAAAAAAACAGGATGCTCCAAAAGCTTGCTCGGGTCCTTCAAATTATTTTGAAGGCAAAGTACCTGCACTCTCCCGGCTGAGGCAGGCTCTCAGCACCGCGCGCGAGGGGAGGAGGCGGAGGTGGAGAAAGAGGAGGAGGAGCGGAGGGCTCCGGCTGGGAGGGGTGGGAGAGGACAATGAGCTGCTCAGCGGAGCAGCGGGATAGACAGCGAAAGAACGAAAGGCCGCGGTCAGGGCCAGGCGTTGCCCCACGCGCTCGGACCTCCGGGTGCGGGCGCGGCGGGGCGGGGAGCAGAGGCGCCAAGCATCTCCCGGCCGCTCCAGCACTCGCTCGCTCGCCCTCTCGTTTCCTCCCGCTCGCACACACAGGCACACACCCCACGTCTCCAGCAGCAGCCGCTCTGCCGCACGCACTCACCTGCATTTCCTTAACGAGCCACTTGATGGCTGCCAGCGGCGCGAGGCCGGCGGGCGGGCTGGAGCTGGGGTGGGGAGGACGCGGCGCGGGATGCTCCGAGCGCCGGCCCGGGAGGAGGCGGCGGCTCTGCGGGAGCGCGAGCCGGAGCGGGAAGAGGGAGGACCGCGCGCGCTGACCGTGAAGCGTCCCGGCGCAGACAGGGCTGACCCCGCGCGACCCGGGGGCCCTGCCATCATCCCAGGTCTCCAGATTAAAGCGGTCCGCGCGGGGAGAGGACTTGTCAGGCACAGGCTATTCCAAAGCCCTCAAGCCACAGAGGACTTGTCCAGGTGTGGATTCCAGTTGCGGCTCTTCAGGTGTTCGCGTGTTTTCGGTTATTTTGTGTTTTCTTTGGAGGGAGGCTGGCAGTGAGGATTAGTGATGCCGGACAGATTTAATTTGCAACACAGCCGTTGCATATGAAGAGTCGACGTTAGCGAGGTGTCGGGAAGGGGAGCAGAGCTGCTTGGGGCGGGGGGTATACTTCATCTCTGATGCTGGATGTAGTTTTTGGGTGGGGCCCTTGACTGGACTCTAAGGCTCTGTCAAGGTGATAATTGAAAAAGGAAAAATACCTGTAAAAGAGTTGCAGAAAAACAACCTTGCTACTTAGCAGAAGAAGGTGGGGGTAGAGTAGAGTAGCCAATGCATCTGAGGAGGTGAAGCACAAACTAGGGAGACAAGAGAGAGGGAACTTAGACCACCTGAACAAAGATAAAATGGGGACTGGATCTGGGGGCAGGATGGGAAAATCCAGCAGAAAGCTTTTATAGCTTTACCACCATTTATGTCCTAAAAAGAGAGCAATGCCATTATACCTTAGCGCTTAAAAAAAAAAAAAAAAGCCATGTTTTAATCAAAGTAATTCTTCTGTTTTGAATAATGCAACAGAGAGCATTCCAGGTACCCTCTAGTCAAAGGTACTGTAAGCACTGTATATAAAAACAAAAAGCAGTGAACCTACTTTCCTAACATGTCTATAATTTAATAGTAGAAATGTCACTCCCTCTCAAAGAGAAATAAAGTTTAATCAATATAGGTGTCATTTTCCCCAGGGTCCTTTCACCTTTTTCTTTTCATGCCTGCTTCATTGTTTGCCATGCCCTTTTGCTCTTTAGAAGTGACCCTACTTCTGAACCCATCCCTGCCAGGCTCCTTGCTCAGCCTCCTCATTCTCACTGAGCTCACCCATCCAGGAAGCTTCACGTGCAAACAGTCATTATCACTTAAAGCTGTTCTTGGAAACGTTAGACTACAGAACAAATAGGCTTATACTATTTGTGTTAGCCTATGTGCGCATCTGAGTGTCTCTCTTTGTAATTATACAAAGCACCTGCCCCTCTTATGGTACTGTCTGCCCAAGATGATGACTAATTCATCCTTTCTCTCTTTCTCTCTCTTTCATCTGTTTCCCTCTCCCCACACATACACTCCACTCCCTCCTGTCTCTGTTCCTTCCTGTCAGTGTTCAATAAGGGTTTTTACATGAACTCTCTGTTAGGAAACCTCTGACCATAGAGAGCAAGTTAGAGCAGAATGGTGTGAGAGTTGCTGGGGCTCATCGCTGCTGCTGTGTTTCCTGTCATCACTCACTCATTTCATACACTACTGTACTTAATGCCAAGTGGCAGCAGAAATGATTTCCTCTCCTGTTATTCATTATAATACATTCACCCACCCCCGGAAACACATATAATTAATAATAAAAGAAATAATGCGTCTTGAAACCATGGGAAGAGCAAATGGAGGCTGATGTGGTCGTGTTAGTCACCTTTTCTGTTGTTGCTGCAAAAACAATGTGGCCACTTCTCTTTCTGTTGCTTCTGGTGGGTTAAGTAAAGCATTTGGCCCTTTTACTGTGTTCTCTTTTCCATCTTTCCCTTGACAATAGTTTGTGTATTTTAAATAAAGATTTCATTCTGCCAGCCCGCAGGAAGCTTTTAACAAGATGCAGCTGAGCGTGTCGATATCTTATATCTTTTTACTGATGTACAGGGGTGTTCAGCTGCTTGAAACCTACTTCAGCCTGATGCTGGCATCTCAGAGACAGTGCTCCCTGGGGCTGCTTTAGTCGTGCTTCTATTCAACTCTCTTTTGGAAGAATGGAGGATACTTTCGAAAATGGAAGAATGAGGACTGCACTCAATCCTCTTCCTTCTACCCTCCTCCCCACTTAATAATACCACAAGTGTTAGTTGTGATTAGCTTATTGTAGAGATTTTATTATTGATTAACATCATTAGAGTTAGACTGAGCTATCTTTCCTGAGGATGATTGCACCAAGACTGAACATTTAAGAGAATTTCATTATCTATCCACCTATCTACACCTTCTGTGATATTATGGTTTCTTTTTCTTTCTTAAACAAAAAGCCAGCTTTAAATGCCCTCTTTAAGTTATTGCTGTATATTTACTTGCAAAAGGCAGTAACCTCTTTAATTATTCTCTGTCACTAAACTATGTATTTAAAAAAATGTGAAATTAGAAATAAATTAAAAAGGAAAGTAGGCTGGGGGGGGGGAAGCATGGCTCTGAATATCAGCCATTTAAATTAGTGTCTTTGGAAATTCCCTTTATTTTACCAAGATACTGTTTCAGTTAAAACTTCTTTTTTGCCTTACTATATTTAGGCTCACACTTGATTATAATAGCCTATATAAGTAGAAGAAAACTCCAATTTACACTTGTACTTTGGATTTTTGAGGGTAATGAGTACTACTTTCTTCACCTCAATTTTCTAATTAGGCTGAACAAGTGCATCAATAGCAATTCCACAGCAGTACTTTCTTGTTTCTAATATGTCCTTTATATAACATTAAGAATATTGTGGGAAATATCCCTAAGTCTACAACATTCCATGTGGTAGGCTTGAAAATAAAGGAGAAAATATAAATTACAGAGCAATAAGGTGGTTGGAAGAGGAAGTAACTGGTTTAAGGGAGAAAATGATTTTAGAAGGTGTTTTGTGCTAACTCCATGGGATGATCTGATATGTAAGTAGTAGCTTCCCACACTTTGGCATCTTTTGTTTTTCCAGTCAGCAGTAATGTTGTACATTAATTTATTCTTCCCTTTCTCCACCTTTCCTTCTCCAGTTATGCCAATTGGCAGAAACCACATGTAGAAACAATTCCTTATTAGATAAGGAAATCATGCACTTAATGGGTCACTCTGTACTTATTTCATATGGGACAAAGGTCTCCAGCTTTTATTTTGGTCAATGAGGGCAGAGTTCTAATTGTCTAAATGGGTCTAATTTACCTAATTTGTTATAGATGGTTTGCTACCAAGAAAGGTGCTCAGGAAATCTTCAGCACTTTGAAAAAATGACTAGACTGTATAATCATCCAAATTAAGGTGTCTTAATAAATGGAGTCATATTTGTGATGGTTGCGGTTTCAAGGCTTAGATTTTATTCCACTGAAATCATCATGTTGGTAATGCTGTTACACAGAATTTAAATGCTATGGAAAGATGGATTTGTATTATTATGTCTTTCTTTTTTCATTTATTGTGCTCATTATTTTCCATTCTGACCACTTCCACCTCTAGCAAACCCCATATTCATCCATCTTCTACCCTTCTCTGTGCATGCACTGGGGGTTGACCTTTATGAAGAGCATCAACCTGGTTTCCTTCCCCCTGCCTTCAGGTTAGGTTTTGTAAAAGAAGAGAGAGAGGTGGGGGCAGCTCATGCCCCATTTGCCCTATAACTTGGCACTGTGGTTCTTTCAGACAGAAGCTGCATTTCTGGATGAATATATTTCATTTTTGCCACAACACTGCTATACCATCAACTCTCATTTGCTTCTGATAACACCATTTCTTCCCTTGCCACTTCAGCTTCCCACTTAGGACACTCAATTTTCCTCAGAGGTCCCCCTAAACCAGCCACTCTGGAGAGTATCCCTCATCAAAATGATCATCAAAATCTTCCCTGATTTTGTCTTCAGGTTCCTCCTGACACCCTGGCTGGTAAATTTGTTATTTAAGTTCAGAGTATTCAAAGATAGAAGTATCTTATTCAATTATTTTAAGTGTAATAAACATATTGTCTAATGTTTAAAGGATAGCCAAAACATTAACATTACTCAAAATGAAAATGACTAATACACTATAAGAAAATATTTTCTGATCTATATAGCTAAACAATAGCAATGTATTAATGTATGAATTTTTTTTTTCACAGAAATTCCACGTCTGTTTTTCTTAAATGCTTTTCTTGACATTTCATGGTTCTGACTGAAACATAATAATGATAATAATATTATAATCATATTTTGAAGGTTAGCGTTTATTATTTGATGAAGAAAAACAGTTTTTATAAGACATTGTAATTTTCGTGAATTTTAGAGTACTAATTGGACAAGGTCACCTGTATGGATCTTTTCTTCTATTACAAGAGAAAGCCAATAATGAGAATATAAAAGGCCACCTACTTTACCAATGAAAAGAATAAAATAATTGTCCCACACATATACTTTTGAAAGGGCAACTGGGCATGTATAAGATTACTATCCACCAAGTTCTTTTAAACTATCATTTAAAAAATAACATCATGTAAACTAACAATGATGATGACAAGTTCTTTAAGGAAAGGAAAGTATAATTTGGGAGAAAGAACCCAGTAGTTCCTAAGAATTTTTCATCTACTTTTTGCCTTAAAAATTAATTTTAAAAAAGATCAAATGCAAGATTTTACCCACACATCCTTACTTAAGACATTGTAAAATTTCCTTTTTCAGAAGCCTGAGTCATTTTTCACTTTCTTTTAAAAACTAACATGAGAATAGTAGGAACCACATACATGCAGACACACACATCCACACATGTGCATACTGTGTGCAAAGTACTGCAGTGTATTAACAATATGCTATATACATGTAAATCTAAGAAAACTGAGGTACAGAGAGGTGTATTAGCTTACCTAGTTATTGAATATTAGAGCTGAGACTTTTAGCCAGGCAGCCTGACTTGTTCGTCTCTGTGCTTAACCAGTGTTGTATTTCATAAGAATCTCTTTCTCAGTTCTGTGTACCTTTTATTTCTTAGGCTCAGGGACTTCTAAAACACTTAGCTGAAATTGAGAATTACTATTCAGTGAATGTAGAATACAGGGTAGGGTTGGGGAGGGATAGTATTAATCTTAGAGAACTGATTATCTATTTTTAAAGTGAGTCTTTTCATTTTACATCCCTGAGTTATCTTCCACATTTATTTATTTTCTTATAACAAGTCATTTTATGTATTTCACAATATATAATGACACAGTAGAAAATTATAAAAGATAAAGTAAATGTATGATTTTCTTCTAGTTAAATTATATAAAAGACTGTTCTATCACTACAACTAATTACATTTGTGAATTTTACCTTTTATACAATTGATCCTAACTATTCACATTGATTTATTTCCCAACCTTACCTTCCACCAGGAAAATAATAATAATACATAGCCATAAAATGGAAGGCAATCCTACATCATATGCCTCTTTTTTATAATAAGGGGTCAACTTTTCTGGAACCTTTGTAAGATTTCCTTCTGTTTTAGTGAAGAACAATATGTTTTCCAGGTACTTACTCCTGACCTTTTGTTCTTGTGCAATGATATTGTGGCAGAAAAAATTATAGCAGTGTGGCAGTTTGAGATTATTTATGAATTCTAAAAAGAGAGATGTTTGTAAACTGGTCTGTTCTTCTGGGCATGATACCCTTTGATTGTATTAGATTCAGCTGAGATGTCTTTGATTAAATTATATTAAGATTAGGGCTTTGATTCGACCACATCAGTAGGGTGACCCCATCCTCTTGGTGGGCTATATAAACGGACACTCACTCAAAAAGACATGAAGAAGATGATCCACGGTGGGGAGGGGGCGGGGGAGGAAGCTCCATAGACACAGCAGAGGAGAGAACTTTGATCCTGCGGCCTCAGGAAGAGAAATGAGCCATTTGCCTGATAGCTTACAGCTGAAGAGAACAGAGCAGCTGAGCTGAGGAAACATGGAAAGCAACAAACTGTATGCCAGCCTGTACCTGAGAGAGAGGAAGGCTGAACTCTCGCAGAGATGGCAACCATCTTGCTTCAACACGGGACCACTGACTGCAACCTTGAGAAAAGCAACCTTGAGTTTGTCTCTTTAGGGCCTTGTAACTGTAAGCTTTTACCCCAAATAAATACCCTTTATAAAAGCCAACGGATTTCTGGTACTTTGCCTCAGCACCACTTTTGGCTGACTAATGCAAGTAGCAAAGTAGCATTTATTATTATCAAAGGTTTTATGTACATTTTGAACATTAATATTATAAAATTATTAAAGTAATATAAGGAAAAGGAAGAAATATGAAAACATTTAATGAGACTGCTTGTTAGCATTCTACATTTTATAGATGGTAAGCAAGTTAGAAAATTAATCACCCTTTTAGAAGAATATCTAAAATCAAAGTAACAAGTCTATATACCTTTTAAAAATGATTTTTCCATGTAAGTATCAAAGTTACCATAGTATGAGAGATGATTTGACCGAGCACCTGACCTTCAAGCCCATTTTACAAAATGTAGCTACTTAACACAGTGTGAGTGTCATGTTCATCTTTTTTACGTGGCTCATGAATGATAGAAGTAATGGACATGTTCCTGCTATTTTCAGGAACCCTTCCTTCTCATCATTAATTAAAGAATAATTTTAATCTAAAAACATGTATATATAGATAGATATCAATATATAGAGATACATATGTATATGTGTATGTCTTTTTAAAATATTGTTTTATATGTTATTTAAATTATAGTGTGTATGTTTGCATAAGCTCCCTGTTTCATGAAATTTGATGGAAAAAAGTTCACCACATTATGTATTTTAAACTTCAATCTGAAATGAGGCATTGAAAAATACTTCTAAACTGAGAAGGGGAAAGCATCAAGAAAGTCTTCTCAGGATTTTAGAGAGGGAGTTAAAATGATAAGCCTGCTGCTGAGTCATCTTTATAAAATCTTTTCACTATCTGTAGTGTTAATCAGAATTCTTATCAGAGTTTCATCTAAGCAATAAAAATATAAATATAATAAGGATGTAGATTATGAATAGCAATGTGATGGGGAAGGATTTATTAATGCTAACATGTTCCCCATCAAAATCTCTTCTTACCATCAGCCCTTCCTTTCTCATAAACACATGCATACACACCCGTGCTAATAAAGTTGTACTTGGCTTGCTCAGATCTTGGTCCTGTCCCTCTGATTCTCAGGCTTTTATTAAGCAAAATCAGGAGAACATGTATACCAAACTGGAGAGATGGGAGAAAATCTGAAAGGTAATTAAGAGACTCAGACTAGCGATTTGGGAGAATATAGAGTGGAAAGATTAGATAGAAGATGGTTATGAAGTAGGAATCTCCCAAGTAGCTACAAGATGTGGAAAAATTGAAAAGAAGAGAAAACATTGTTTTGTAGAATCAAGGTTGCTTAATAATGTTTTTGAAGTTCCCTGATCATTTTTAATTGATATGATTTTATTTTAGTAAGTTTGCTACTCAAATACCAGAAACATAAAGGAATCCATGGTCTATCAACTATGTTGAATGGATTATAGTCAAGGAAGGCATATATGGTACATTTCAACTCTGATCGCTGAATATATAGCACAGTGTCAAGGAAAATAAGTAGAAAATATTTTGGCAGTAACTCACTAACATTCTCCAATTTCTGGGAACAAGGATGGGCCATGAGGCATTCAAGGAAATTGAAAAGTACCATGAATTGTAAAGTACCATGAATAAGCAGCATTATCGTTCTCAAAATGAGGAAACTGTGTTCCTCCTATTTACATTAAGTGGCAACAAAGATTAGCAAGTAAGAAAAGTACAAGACACCCTGTGGGCCCAGATATCAAGAATCATATATTGGGAAGCGAATGTGGCTTAAGCGAATGAGCTCCCGTCTACCATATAGGAGGCCCAGGGTTCGATTCCCGGGGCCCCTGGTGAAAAGCAAGCTGGCCCACATGGCGAGCTGGCCCAAGCAGAGAACTGGCCCACTCGGAGTGATGGCCCACGCAGAAGTGCTGGCCCATTGCAGGAGTGCTGGCCCACATGGAGTGCTGGGTCGTGCAAAGAGCTGGAGCAGCAAAATGATGCAATAAAAAGAGACACAGAAGAGAGACAATAAGAGACACAGCAGACCAGGGAGCTGAGGTGGTGCAAGAGACTGATCGCCTTTTTCTACTCCGTAAGATTCCAGGATCGGTTTCCAGTGCTGCCTAAAGAGAAGATAAGCAGACACAGAAGAAAACACAGAGAGCAGACAACGAGCACAAAAACAATGGGACGGGGAAATAAATTTTAAAAAAATCATATAGCCCATAGTACAATGCTGAGAGTAAATAGTTAAATATTTTTCCTTATATTAAATTTAATGATAACTTGCTTTCAAGTTTAATTTTAATATAAAATAAAATATGCTATCAGATATTTCCTAAACAGTCATCTTTTAAGGATGAATAAACTCAAGATTTTGTGAAATAATGGGAGGAAACAGCTTCCACAAATGCAGAGGAAAATATTGCTTAAATAATGCTTGAAAATTAACAGGGAATAGAAACAAATTTTAGAAATATCTGCATTATGCTACATAAAATTAAGAATATATGGTACTTTTGAAACAATAAAAAAACAACAGAAAAGTGAAAGCAGATAATAAACTATAGAATAAAATTAAAAGGCTAGCTTTCTAAAGAGGAGGCAGAGATAGAAAGAGAAATAGGTAATAAAATTGTAAAAAGCTACAAACAAGTCAATAGCAGAATTGTGGTAGATTGAATTAAGTAGCACAACAAGGGTATGTTCCTAATTTTAATCTGCATTCCTATGGGTGTGAATTTATTTGTAAAGAGGACCCCTTGATGATATTAAGTTTTGACCCAACTGTGGTAGATTGAATTATGTACCCTCTCAAAAGAGATGTTCTTGATCTTAATTGGCATTCCTGTAGGGAGAAAGGAAGTCAGCGAAAACCAGAAGAGCAGACAGGAGAGATTGTCATGAGATGGGAGGCAAAGATGAAAGCCAAAGAACCCCATGAATTGCTCAAGCCTGCAATACATTGGTACAGACTTCAGTTTACACATCACTTTGCTAACACTTGATTTTGGACTTCTAGCCTCTGAAATGTGAGCTAACACATGCTTGTTGTTTAAGCCAAGCTACTATATGGTGTCTGTCACATCAGCATAGCAAACCAAGGATTATTATCAGAATTAGAAAGTAAAATGCAACAGCCATAGCAGAATTCAAACTACAGAAGACTAGTTCAATACCAAGGATTCTGTTTAGTAGATAAGATTTATGTTTTTAAAGAGTATTTAAAGACATAAACATGTTCCCCTTATGTTAGTTACAGTGCAACAGATACACATAAGCACACACACATATCTATATTTATTTATTTATAGCTCCCTTTCTTGAAATATATACACAAAGAAATGATAGAATATTTAACCATAATACCTAAAGTTTTAATTTTGACTTTTTTATGTTTCTGTATTTTCTAAAATAAAATGATTTATTTATTTTCATTACCATAAAAAATTTCCTTTGTGAAATGTCTTTAAAATATGTACTGAGAATATATAACTGCCTTTTTTTAAAAAAAGTTCATATTTTTCTGCCAGAAGTATCTATGCAAAAGTTATAAAAGAAATTTAATGAAAGTAATTGCTATATGCAGATTTTACAGTACTGTAAGTGGACTTGCATAATAACTTTCCGATTTTTAATCTTACCTTATTTCCTCTTAAATATATTAAACAGTAAAAGATGACAAAAACCAGTGTTTCACCTTGTTTAAAAAGGTCCACAAACTAAATTTTGAGGAAAGCCTTTGCATATTTTCTAAAAATCTCCAGATTGTCCTGTTGTTGTTATATTTGTAATGATTTACTTTGTACAATATGTCTCTGTAGACAAAGAAAAAATGTTTCCATTCTTAAAAGGAACAAAATTATAATTGAATAGTGTGAGAAATAAAATAGTTCAATGAAGTTCAAATATGTGGTCTTTGAATGTTTTACACAAGCTCATAGCTTCTCTAAGTTCACTTCAACGATTCAGAATTGTGCTCCAGGAATAACCTTCAAAAAATTAAAAAGTACATTTGTCTCAAATTGAATGGCCCACTGAAATTGTAAGTTTTAACAATCTAAAATGAAAAGAATATTAAAGTAGAAGAGGAATAGCATATACTGTGAGTACAGAAATGATGGAACTTTTTTAAAAAAATTGTTTTTTAATGTTTTAATAGTTAATATTCTTAAAACTCATTATAGAGGAATATATCTGTACCCTATTGATTTTCAAATTATGGAGATTTCATTTTATATGAAATAACATGTATGAATCACTCTGCATTTTCTCAAATAAAGCCTATGATTATTCAAGCATGGACTCATATAGTCCATAGTACAATACTGAGTATATAATAGTTACATTTTCCCTTATACCAGTTTGATGACAACTTGCTTTCAAGTTTCATTCCAATAAATTTCAGTCAATAGTGTTCTAAAATAAAATATGCTCCTATCAAATATTTCCTAAACAAAAAAAGTTAAATGACAATTATCGATTCCATTTCTTCTAATTTTAAATTTTATAAGCCATGATAAGCTAAGATATTCTTCATCACGTTCTAAAGATGTACTAGCTAACCTGAAAATCATAATTTTCAGAGAGAAGGCGTGAAGGTGGGGTCAGCCTGTTTTTCCTCATAGTCTCTTGTCTTACATCATTCCATTTTCCACTTGAAATGGAAATCTCATTAGAAGAGATGATGCCACAGAAGAGAATGTTTGTGGCTTATATTTCTCCCTCTTAGGTTTTTCAGTGGGCACAAACTCTTTTCTGAGATGATTCTTCTCCATGTTAGAGGATTCCCAAAATAAGGAACTTACTTTTCCTATTACAAGTGCCAATTTCATAAGTGGTTTTAGTGATTTGAACTTTTGCCCAAGAATAACAAGAGAAAAACCACCAATGAATATCATGTAGACCACCAAACATCCATCAGACTCAAGTGGCTTTCAGTCACCGTCAACCTCAGCTCCCTGAAAATACACTTTCACTTATTTTCTTGCTATTAACAAGCCTTTCTATCTTTCTGCCTGCTTTTACTTTTCCACATTTTAATGTCTACATTCAAAGAACAAATGCTAAAATAAGGTACCAGATTCTGAGATTGAATAATGTCAACAGATACCTGCTCCAAGCTCTATCATCTATTAAATATTATTTCTTGCTCCCATTTTACAGGGAGTCAGCAGAAGGTAAGAGAGGCTAAGATTTGGTTTTTGGGGGATAGTAACTTTAGTAAGAGACAATTACTTTTCTTAAAAACAGTTATGGAAGGCAATGCAGTGTGAAGGTAATGTGTGTGGACAATGGAGCCAAACTGCCAGTTTGTCTACTTGCCAGCTTTTTAACCCAGGGCAAATAATTTGATCTCTCTGAACAGAACATTTTCTTCAGTTTCCTTCTATGTAAATTTCCTTTTTTGTAAAATGGGGATAATAATAAAATTCCTTCAATTTCCATCCCTATAAAATGGGAATAATAATATCCACCTCCCAAGGTTGTTGTGAGGACTTTCATGTAATTCACTGGTAAATATTAAGCAATATATAAGTTAATTCTAACTATCATAAAGAAAATGGATGTAATGTATAGAGCAGCATCTATTGGTAGACATTTCATCTTTTATTGCTGCTCTGATTTGTCAAAGTAGTTAAATTTGGGGGTGCCTGCCAAACCAACACTCCTTCTTTGAAATTACTCATTAACAACCCCTAATAAAGGGACTTTATTTGCACCACCTACCAGATGTTGACATCTGATTATGCTATGGGAAAATGGAGCATACTCTTATTTGTAATATTCCATCTTCCAGGGACTTGAATGAAGAGATTCAGAAAATATTCTGAAGGAGTAGTGTTGTGGAATTCTGAGGTCATGTAAATTTGGGGCAGGCAAAATTACTCAGCAATGCATTAGCAGAGAGAATCAGCCAAGAAGAGGGAGAGGAAAAGAGAGCCTGGAAAATGCTGGGCAACAAGAGGCTATGTAGACATTGAGGTGGCTGACTCCACTTCCTGACTTTCCAGTCTACCCTCATTTCAGTTCGTATTTAGCCTGGTTAAAATCTGTCTTCACCACTCGAATTCAAGCAAAGATATGCTTACCCAATATGCCCCCTTTTCACTTAAACTTGGATGAGTGATTTCTGTTTCTTCCAACTATATGATCCCTGCCTCAAACAGGTGTTTTTATATTGCAAAACTATAATCATGTATTAAGTCATACATATAACCACACTTTGGGAAAGAGTGGTGACTTTATACCAGACAATACCAAACATCTCTGTGCTGAAAAAGAACTTAGAAGAATTCGTTTCCCTCATATCAGCAGCAGATATTCAGAAAAAAAAGTCCACAAAGAAAAGAAACTGAATGAAAGAAATTTGCAACAAGGGATAGAAGTATTTAAAAGGGGACAACCCCAAACAGGTAAACTCCTATATGGGCATGTTGAAGGAGAGGTTGACAAGATGGTATCAGTTTATTCAGAGAATTGAAAGAAAAGGAGCCTAGGTGGAAGAGAAGGTGGTGGTGGTGGTGATGATGACAAAGATGATAGTGATGATCACTGAATATTAATGGAAGATGGAACATTTTAGTGAAGGTGCAAAGTATAATAGAAAGAGGTCAGAGATGGACCTTTGATAGATTTGAGATACAATCCCAAATCTGCCACTTAATATTTGTGTGGTCTTGGAAACATTAATTCACTCCTTTACTTTCATCCTTTTCACCCTAAAATTGGAAGAGCGATGCTTACCATGCAGGATTGTCATAAAGGTTAAGAATATGGAATTTCTTGTCAAATAGACAACAAATAATTGTTCAACAATTTTTTTCTTCTTATGATTATATTTTTTATTACTTCCAAAGCACTAGAACTATTAATGGAAAAAAAAAAAAAAAAAAGGAATGGCGCTCTAGTTTGAACCAGCAAGCTTCAAATAATAGGAACATTTTAACCCAGTATTTTATTAGAATTCATCATTAAATTATTTATAGTTTATCCACATAGCAATTATCTTTTCCTAATAATACATGAGATTCTGAGAGACAACAGATCTATGTAATGGTTATATGTTCATGTTCTGTAAATGGCATAGTTCTCAACCCTCATTCCATTTAAAGCATAGATTCTTTCTCCATTGGTCATCTGCCTGATATTAGTCTTCATATCTACTCTAGTTGATTGTAATAGGGACTTCTAGTTTTACAAGTAGATTTTTAAAATCTTTAACGAATACTGAAATAATTTTCTAAGAAATAGTAGAACTTTATATATGCAATAAATAAAAGACCATCTACTTGGGCAAGGCACTTACCCTCTCTGAGCATCAGTTTCCTCATCTATAAGATAGGGTTAATACCACTTACTTTGGGATATGTTGCCAAGTAATCATGAGGACAATGATAGTCTGGAAAATGGTGGAAAATTTTACAAAGTCTATGATGTTAGTTAGCTACATCATGAGAGCAAGAAAGCACAGCTCAAAGTGCTAAACTTTTTGAAGCTAAGACTTCAAAAATTCTATATAATTAAGCCTATTTCAATATTATATATATTCCACACTGTTCCTCTAAACTAATCCTTCTCTGTTTACCATAAAACTCACAACTCATAAGAAGCAGTGGAGGAGACTATTATCATGTACATTAAGAAAAGTTAAACCACAAATAAAAGCAATCACCAATGTTAAGAAATCTGCCCATTCAGTAATTCATGACAAGCCAATCCATATTTACAATCCTTCCTTGAGAACAAGATACTCTAATTTCCTTAGCACTGACAATAGGTGTTGTGGTAGATATTTCTAATTGCCTACCTGCTCCCTTTCTCATCTTCTTTCTTATTAACCTCAGTTTTGTTGACAAATGTGCCCAGCTAAAATTGTTCATTTTCCTAACTCTCTGGCAGCTAGGGTGGTCATGGCACACAATTCTAGCCAATTAGATATAAAAGTTACCTAGTGGGGCTACCTGGAAATGTTTGCATAAAGGACATTTTCAGGTGGCATGCTTTCTTTGGCCTTTGGAACATTTGTTGCCTTCTTGTCTGGAACCCAGATATGAAAGATATAATGCCTGTAACAGTCATCATGGTTCTCTAGAGAAAAAAACCTATGGGTGATTTTATATATATATATATCTTATTTTTAGGAGTTGCCTTGTGTGGTTGTGGAGGCTGACAACTCAATTCAGGCAGGCAGGAGTTTTTGATGTTGCAATCCTGAGACAGAATTTCTTCTTTTCTAGGAAACTTTAGTTTTTGCTCTTTAGGCCTTCAAGTGATTGGACAGGGCCAACCCACGTTATCAAATTTAGTCTACATAAAGTCAACGGATTGTAGATGTTAGCCACATCTATAAAATGCCTTCACAGCAACACCTAGACTAATGTTTGATTAAATAACTGGAAATTATAGCTTAGCCAGATTGACAGGTAATGCTAACCATCACAATGTCCATGAGGTTGAAAGCCATAAGCAAAGGGTTAGAAACAAAAAAGATCATTGAAGCCTAGGTTCCTGCTGGCATCACTGAAGCACCACTCCCACCCTGGGCCACTGCACCCCTAAACTCCTTGTTCCATGAGAAAACAAAGTTCTTAGCAACTTAGGACACCTTGGGTTGTACTTCTTTTGCCTACACCAAAAGTGTTCATCATTAATACTTAAGTTTTCTTGAAAATCTAACATCAAGATGTAAAGTGAAATCTGATTGAATATGTCTTATAATAAAATATGGGAAAGATAAAGAAGAAAAATGTAAAATATCTTAAGATAAAATGGAATTCAAGATGTTATTTTGGAGGTATGTTAAATATGTAAAGCCTCTGTGCAGAGGAGCAAGAGGGATTAGTAAACCAGGCAGAACCTGTGGGTCAGGTCTAAAGGGAAACTAGTTGATCTCATTTCAGCTGAGTAGTTCTCCATTTAAGCATTCCCTTTAGAAAATAGCAATAAAAGCAGCAGCTCTTTCTCTATTTAAGACAATATGCAAATTTTTATTTTTATTGTTTGCCATAGATTATGAAGAGGAATTATTTGGTTACCATCTTGATTCCACAAATGTAGTGCTTACTCCATTAATTTATGGTTACTTGTTAGATCTATGTCAGAGCAACTTCATGAATCTATATTAAGAAAATAATTTTTTTAAAAAATTCACCTTTGAAAGAAGATTGAACAGATGTTCTTTCCAAATAGCATGGAATCAATTATTATTTCCTGATACATTTTATATCTTGAATAATCACTTCATAAAGACTTTGAAGCTAAAAGGGAACTTTGAAAGAATGTTGTTCAACTTCTTTTTTTCCCATATGAAGAAATCAAGTTCTGGAATAGAAACAGAATAACCCAATTACCATCATTCAATTCAATTATTTAAAAAAATAAGGTTGACTTCAGTGTATTTCCAGTTGCTAACAGTACTTGAATTGCCTTCCCCAACTTACAATTAAAAATACCCATGAAAACTATAACTGTGTATTATGTGTACAAAGGTTTAATATTGAAATATAAGAGAAGAGTCTATATTTCTATTTTAGAATCTCTCATTTACTTGGTAGTAAGTAGGGGCAAATAATCTAATCACCTTAAAGCTAAATAAATGCTTTCCTTTCTTTCTTCTGTTTCCTCTCCAAAGCTAATTGTTAGAATAGCAGTAGGGATTAGAGCCACTTTTTTGTTGTATATTAAAAGAGCTTGTTTTAATGCTATATATTCGTCTGTGTCAAATTGCAATGAAAGAGTTATTTATATTGATTGTTGTGGTGATTTGAAGCTGTATGTACCCCAGAAAAACATGTTCTTAAATTTAATCTATTCCTGTGGGTGTGAACCCATTGTAAGTAAGACCTTTTGATGAAGTTACTTCGGTGTTTACTACGTCAATCAGAAAGGATCTTAATCCTATTCCTGGAGTCCTTCATAAGAGAATGAAATTCAGAGAGAAAAACAGCCATAGAAAGAAAGAGGCTGGACATTGCTGGAAGATGGAAGAGAAGAGACAGACCAAGAGACACATCCATGTGTCTTGTCATGTGACAGAGTAGCCAACCGTTTTAGAGAACCAGCCCCACAATGCCAGTTTTCAGTAAGAAAGCATCACCTTAATGAGGAATTGATTTGGAGTTTTCCCAGATTCAATCCATGAGCAAATAAATTCCCATTATTTAACCCAACCCATTTCATGGTATTTGAGCAGCCTAGGACATTTAAAGCACTTGTTCCGTTGGCATTCCTTGGATCCATGAGATCAGTGAAATTTACAAAGTTCTTTTCAGTAAGATTGTGTTATATGATATATATAGCATCATCTTCCTGACTGAGGATTGACCTCAGCCCTGCCCCCGTCCTTAGATACCCCTCCTTGAAATTCCCCAGAAGCATGCAGAACCTTAGCTGCATAACTTGCATGCTACCCACCCTAAAAGCATCTTGTTCTGAGAAAAGAGTCCATACTGAGATGTTTTCCAAAACTTGTACCCAATTCTCTGGCATTCAGCCCCATATAATGTAAAGAGTGATCACATAGGTACAGACATCCTCCAGTGAACCTCGTGCCATCTTGCTGTTCCTCGTGAGCTATCTGCAGCTCTCCGTAAGTTTCCCAATGACTGGTCACCCTGGCATTTATTGCCTTTTTCTTTGGAATCTCAACAGGGCAAGTTGTGGGGCAGTTTGGGCCAGTGCCCACTGGGTCTCTCCCTGTTTCTTCTTTAAGGAAGTGTCCTGCTGTTGGTTCATCAGACATAACATGTGCCTTTGTCTTTTCTAGGATTCCTGGGATTCAAAGGACACTACAAGTGCTGTGCAAAATTTCATTTCACTAGCACATTGAAAACTAAAGATAAGTGAAGACTACAAACAGAGTTTGGTTGACAAATTAACTGAAGATCAATTCTTATTGGAGCAACATGCAGAATAACTTCAATTCATGTGTTGTTATTTTTTTTTTCTATAGATTAAGCATTGGTTAAAAAGAGCAAGCAACCACATCATTTATCCGCCTATCTATTGTTGGTGTGTGTGTGGGGGTCAATAAGTATTGTTAACCTCAATTTTTTCTCCTCTGTCATATTTACTCCATTGTACATGCCTAACTCATCTTTTCTCTATTTACTCAGAGACCCTAATTTCTAGTATAAAACACAGCTCAGGATATGTGCATTACATAGCTGAAAAAGCAATCAGTTCAAAAATAGCATCATAGTCAAGGGTAAGCATAGGAAAAGCAGGTCATGACTGGAGAGAGAAGAGGAAACATGAAAAGCATTGATTCTATATTGGCACACATATTATCTAGGAAAGACACAAAGCTAGACATTCAGAGTAGAAGATAATTCTACATCCGGTTTTTGTCAGTAGATCCTATTCTGTGTTCCATGATGAGTTTCAAGTCACTTCATGTATTTGATCATATATATGCAGTAAACAGGACTATTTAATTTCAAGTAATATAAACACAACTGAAAATTGTTTACAAAAAGGACATATAAAACAGAGAATGTGAAAAGACATGGGAAGAAATTCCCATGGAAACAATTATACTAAGAACTTGAGTGCCATTAAAATCCCTGTCTCTGTCAGTTCCCCCCACAACACACAGACTTTTTTGTACATATTAGTTTCGGTATACAGTACTATCTATTCTTCCCTATCAGAAAACTTTATTTAATGCATACCTTACATGGCTAAGGAAAATTTCTAGTTTACAGTTGTGTCCCTTGATCCTCTTGCCCTATGCAACCTATGCTGGGTTGCCTGGTTCTCATTTCAGTATCATTACTTTAACATTGTAATCTTTATTTTTGTTCTGACTCAGAACAATACTAACATTCTAAGTCTTTTAAAATTTGTTTCTATGTATGTTTTGGCCGCCTTTCAATGGGCTGTGGCTAAGCAATCCTGCAGCTTTCAGACTATAACCTGAGCCTTGTCAGTCCTTCTTTCTTCAATAAACCACAATTTTTCCTGGAGTGATCTCTTCATGTGCTATAGCAATTTAAAGACAGGTCTTTTTTCAAATAGTATGGCTGTTGAATTAATATTTATTGAGCACCTCCTATGACTCAAAAATAGCAGAGAAGAAAACTCTTGTCTACTTGGAGTTTGTGTTCTAATAGGAGAGAGACTATAAGCAATAAATAAGTAGGAATTAATAAATGTACATGCTAATGAAGGCAATGGAGAGTAATAAATGAGGGAAGGAGAAAGTACCATGATCTGGGGATTCAACTCAGTTGGTCAGGGAAGACCTCACTATTAAACTGATACTTGTACAAAGACCTGAAGGAAGCCATAGAGTGATCCAGGTAGAAATCTGAGGGTAAGCATCCCAAGTAGAGCAAATAATAGCATGTGCAAAATCTCAGATGTGCGAGTACACTTGATATGCTAGAGGAACCACAAGGAGATCAGTATTCCTAAAGTATGGTTTTCAAGAGAAGAGTAGAAGGAGATAAAATTAAAGAGGTAATAGAGTGGGGAGTTCAGTGCAGATCTTGTATATCTGAAAGAAATTTACCATTTTCTCTGCATGAGATAAGAAGCCATTGGCTGGTCTTGAGTAGAATATTGACATTATTCATTCATTCATTCATTCCTCAGATATTTATTGGAAACTTTTATGCACTTTGGACTATTCTAGGGACTAGGCAAAAATCAGTGAATCAACAGAAAAAAAATCTTGCTCTATTAGAACTCACATGCTATTGAAGAGAGTGTGTTAGGTTTCTATTGCTGCTCTAAAAAATAACTACATGATGGCTTAAAAAGACAAATTTATTATTTTACAGTTCTGTAGGCTGGAAGTCTCACTGGGCTAAAATTAGGTGTTACTAGGGCTCTGTTTCTTTCTGGAGACTCAAGGGGAGAATTTGTTTCCTTCCGTTTTCTAGCTTTAGAGGTCGCCCTTTTCCCTGGCCTTTTGGTTCATTTCCTCCATATTCAATGCCAGAAATGTCAGGCCTAATCCTTCTTATCCTGCCATCTCTCTGGTTCTCTTCTGATTTCCCCTTCCACTTTTAATGATCCTTTTATTAACTTTCCCCTCCCCCCACCCCAAATAATCCAAAATTATTTCCCTATTTTAAATTCAGCTGATTAGCAAATTTAAGTCAATAAGTAAACTTAATTGCCCTTTGCCGTATAACCTAGCATATACACCAGTTCTGAGGATTAGGACATATACAACTTTGGGAGACTATTATTCTGACTCTCACAGAAGAGAAATAAAGGTAATACATAAGGTAGCAAAAATATGCTGACTGCTGTGTTATGAATAGATTGAAAGGAGTTGGCTGCAAGCCAGTAGACTGGTCACTGTGTAACTCATATTTGTATTGTCCACTTGCCAGGCAATACTGGACTACAAAGCAGATTCTTTCCTTTTAAACCTGCAGTTAGGAACAGAATTGTGTTAAACCATAGTCTTTTCCCAGGGAAAGCTTTATCAAAATAGACTGAATATTGAAATATTTTAAAATTTAAATTGGGACATTATATTTTGACCTGCAGTTTACCATGAAAAAAGGTATTAGAATACTTAAGGAGGAAAATAAAAACTTTTTATATACAATTATATTCATAAGGTCTAAAAAAGTAACTTTTAAATTTTTTAATTTTTTTTTTAATTTTTAAAGAAGCTATAGATTACATAAATATTACATTAAAAAATACGAGGAATTCCCATGTGCCCCACTTCCTTCCCTTCCCACACTTTCCCACATCAACAACATCTCTCATTAGTGTGGTACATTTTTTACAATTGATGAACACATACTGAAGCATTGCTACTAACCACGGATTACAGTTTACATTATAATTTACACTCTGTCGTGCACAATTTTGTAGGTTATGACAAAATATACAACGGCCTATATCCGTCAGTCAAATGTCATGCAGAACAAATCCACTGTCCTGAAAATGCCCCTATATTACACCGATTCTTCCCTCTCCCATCCCTCAGAACCTCTGTGGCACTGCTTTTATATCAATGATATTATTCTTTTGCTAGAAGAATAATAAGTCTATAGAAGAAGAATGTCTATTTTCGTCCATTATTCCTTCCCTAATCTTGAAGATTTTGGGATGGTGATGCCCACTTTGCTTTTAATTGAGAAGGAGCTTAGATCCCATGGGGCAGATGGATGGACCTATCTTGCTTGCAGTTGCAGACACTCTCTGTTCCTTGATGATGGTCACTGTCCATCATCATCTCCTTGTTACTTGTCCTGGATGAGTCTAATACACTGGAGAGTAGGTATTGCAACTCTGCTGAAATTCAGGACTCAACTGGCACATGGACTGATCAAAGATTTAAGTCTCTTGGGCATATATTTATCTAGTATAGTGCTTATTATAAGTTCAAATAAAAAGGGCAGAAGAGCCATGTGTAGTAGAACATGACTCACAGGGATGAGCCTCCCTGGCAACAAGGGATTAATACCAAGTGCCAACTAGCAATGCATCTGGAAAAAGACCTTGACCAAAAGGGGGAAATGGTAAATACAAATGAGTTTTTATGACTAAGTGATCTCAAAGTGAGTCACAAGGTCATTCCAGGGGTTACACTTATGCAAGTTTCAACAGGATCTCATTGACTGCCACAGTAAACAGTGCCTCAAATAGCAAGCCTCCTGAGGGCTCTAGAGACACCCAGAAACTATAAGCACAGCAGACAGTTCAGGAATTTGGCACCATGTCAGTGGGCCTTACTTTGGAATTTATACTCCCCAGGGTAACAGAGTTAGACTCATTTCTTTCAAACCTACTTAGAGTTAAATTCAAACTCATTCTTATCTCTGACCCTAGAGGTTCTTACTCCTGCCTATATCTCTTTCTTCAGCTTTTCACTTGTTTGCTTGATTCCAGTCATAGCCATCTTCTTTCTGCTACTGAAAGACATGGAGATTGTTCATGACATTTGGAAGCCTCTTCCCTGAGACCTGCTTTAGTCTGGTTCCTTCCTGAAACTTAGGTCTAAACTTGAATATCATTTACTATTCTTCAGGGAAGGCTTTTCAGACCATTGAATCTAAAGCTTCCCCACCTCACACCTGATCAGTTGCTCTTTTCAAATGAAAAAATAAATAAATATATACATGTGTGTATGTGTGTATGTGTATATACACACATATAATTTTTATTCTCTAAGTTCATTCCTTCAACCCTTGTTTCAGCATCTTTATATGGTATGCCATTATGATGAGTCAAACTCTTAAGTTAAGGTGTTCACTAGCTGTTCCACTTCTCTAAAAAAAATATTGCTTTGGAAATGTTCCAAATAAAAAGTTTTTTAAGGTAAAATGACAATATTCATTACATTCACAGCAAATATTTCCCACTTGTGGGTAGCCAAGCAATTTTTTTTTTGTTTTTTAAAACAATAGCAAAAAAAGGAAATGAGAGGTTCATTAAATAACATGGATTGCTGTGCCAGAGAAATCAAAATGTTTCATATTTTTAGTTTCAAAATTGAAAACCTAAGTGATCAAAATGCATTGGTCTATTTCAATTGATAATAAAATATGACACACACTAGGAGTAGTAGTTAGAAATGCCTCTTAAAATATTCCACAATACATTCAATTACTTGGAATACAACCTGGGGTTCTTTCTAATGTATAGTACTTAAGAGCTAAGAGGAAGATGTAAATTTTGTATTTGACTTTGCTCTTTCTTGCTTTTGTTCATTCTGTCTTCAGCAGCATACAAAGGAGCTTTTTTTTTATGTTTTAGAAATATTTAAATTAAATAAAGGATCAAGCTATATATGCAAGTATATAAAGTTAATCTTCATCACTGAAAACATTTTCTTTTCAAAATTTTTCAAGGGTAATAAAAATAAAAAGACAATTAAATAGGAGTTACCAGTTTTGATAGCTTAGATTTTAAGTGTTAAGAAACAAAATCCTGGGGGCGGATGTGTTTCAAATGGTTGGGCGTCCGTCTACCATATGGAGGGACCCGGGTTCGATCCCTGGGACCTCCCGGTAAAAAAAAAAAAAAAAAAAAAAAAGAAACAAAATCCAAGTAGCCAATAAGCCAAAGTTTATTCAAAATAATTTTAGTTAATTTTGTTTTTCACATATTCTTTAAAAATAATGTTTGTTATTCCTACTTATGAATAGAAAATATTATGTCTAGAAAGCATACTTCTTTATTTTCTGTGTTCACTTATCCATTTATTTTGCTTCATCATGAATGTACCATTTGGATATAACATTTTTATTCATTCTATATAAATTAGCACCAATAGAATATAAAAAACCCTCATAGTTCAACAGCTTGGAACAATAAAACACTTAAAAGGATATTAAACAATACAACAAAATCCATGAAAACCTAGTACACAATTTAACAAAAAACAAACAAAAGCTATATCCAAAAAACTATGAAAGTTTATTGAAGGACACAAAGAATACCTGAATATATTGTGAAGATCGACAATGTCCTTGAATGGGAAGATCTAATATGTTTAATATTTAACTTCTATACCTTCAAGATATAGTCAATATATCAAGACTATATTGATATAGTCAAAGTTCATACAACATATTCCAATTATTTATTTACTTAAGTTGATTCTCATTTCAGCTGGGGAAATAATATACAAGATTAGAAGTAGATAAAAAAATACTTGAAAAAGGAAAATGAAGGAAATGTGCTGTATCAGATATCAAAATTTATTTCAAAGTTGCAGCAAATATTTAAAAATAAATCAATAGAATTTAAAGTAGATGTATGTTTTTATGGGGATTTAGTGAATAAAGGTACAATAACAGATAGGTTATTCAACAATTGATATTGGGGCAATTGACTATATATCTAGAAAATAGTCTAGAATTAGATCCCTACCTCACACCAATAAAAATATCCAAGTGGATTGTGGGGACTAAAGAAAATTTTAAAACTATTGAAGTTTTAAAAGAAAAAATACAACTTTTTTCTAACATAGGGGTTGGAAAGTCTTTCTCAGACATGAATGAAACACTGAAGTCACAGTGGCGAAGATAAACAAATTTTACAAGATAAAACACTAAGAAATTTCTATGTACTGAAAGATCCCTGACCCTATAAACAAAATTGGAACTTGCCTCATTTCCATCTCAGGTCTTTCTAGAAGACACCAAGTCAAGATTGAGGTGGGGGTGGAGTGGGGCTTCAGGCTTTAATGTACGAGACAATGTGGAGGGAGGAAAGAAAGGGAGTTTCCATAGGAAGAAGAGTCTTGAACTACACAATTCTAAGATAGTTTCAGTCAGGCTGATGGGAGTTTTCAAGCCAAATTCACACATAGAGGGCTCCCAATTCTCACCCAAATGAGTCTGCCTTAGTATGCCTACCTGCTCAGTCATCCAGTGGGAATAATAAGCTAAAAGCATTGTCTGGAAGTAATATGGTACATCATCCAGAGGCACTCAGGGCCAGTAGTCATAATTGCTCCCCACAGCAGGAGATGATTTGAATAGCATGTTTCCATGTTTATCCTAGAAGGCAAACAAACAAACAAACAAAAGATATATATAGCTCATTGAGAATAAAATAACCCAATAGAAAGTAGGTATGAATTTGAGCAAACTTTTTATAAAAAACACATTTATACCACATAACCTTATGCTTCACATAACTTTTATCATCAAAAAAAAAAAAAAAAGATAAAAAGTGTCAGTTGAATACAAATTTTCTTCTACCACCTATGGCAAAAACATTAAAAGGTTAAAAATAGGCAGTGTCGTATGTGGGCTGTAAGCAATTTTGAGGGACATTTGGGCTAAAAATCTAAACATTAGCAAGTCTACTTACAATTTTCCAGTAAAGTAGAATTTTTGTAAAGGTGAAACATTTGAGATATCCTAAATGTTCAACATTAAAGGAGTGGTTATATAAAATAAAAATTACTTTTTTTTGCTTTAGTTTCCTAATTGATTAAATAAAGATAATATTGGTTTCCAACTAACACACTTTTACCCTGAAGAATTAGATATGACAGTTAAAGTACTCAGAGCAATAACCAGTATATATTACATTACCAATATTTGATGGCATTCATGAATATTATTGAATATCATGCAATTGAATAAAATAATTAGGCATGTAAGCATATACAAAAATGGAAGGAATTCCTGATTTTTGACTGAAAAAAGCAAGGGCAGACAAATACTAATACAATATCACTTTATATAAAAACAATATTGAAAAAAAGAGTATGTGAGTGTAGGTGTGTGTGCAAAAAAAATGACCAGAACAGGTATTCCATAAACTCTTTTATTTTTAATATATATTTTTATTTTTATTTTTCAAAGAGACTTAGATAACATAATTGTTACACAAAAAATATAGGGGATTCCCATATGCCCCGCTCCCTAGCCCTCCCACATTTTCTCAAATCAACAACATCCTTCTTTAGTGTGGTACATTTGTCACAATTGAGGAACACATTTTGAAGCATTGCCACTAAGCGATGATTTTAGTTTACATTGTAGTTTACATTCTCTCCCATACATTTTTGCAACTTATTACAAGATATGCAATGGCCTGTATCTGTCATTGCAATGTCATTCAGTATAATTCATAAGTCCCAAAAATGCCCCCAAATTACACCTGTTTTTCCCTTTTCCTCCCCTCAGAACCTCCAGTGGCTACTGCCTCCACATCCATGATAAAAGTTCTTCCATTGTAAGGGTCACAACAAGTCTACAGTAGAACAACTGTAAGTCTACTATAGACCATCATCCATTCCCCAATCCTGAGGATTCTGTGATGGTAATGCCCATTCCACCTCCAATTGAGAGGGGGCTTAGATCCCATGAGGCAGATGGTTGGGACTTTCTTGCTTGCAGTTGCAGACTCTCTCTGTTCCTTGAGATGGTCGTTGTCAGTCATCATCTTCTTGTTAGTTGTCCTGGGTGGGTCCAATGAACTGGAGAGTTAGTGTGGCAAGTCTGTTGAGATTCAAGGCCCAACTGGCACACAGACAGCCGAAAGATTTAAGACTCTTGGTCATACAACTATCAACTCTAGTACTAACTATAGGTTCAAAGAGGGGCAGCAGAGCTATGTGTAGGGAAAACATTACTGAGTCCAACTCTATCACACTGGGGATCGTAAATTCCAAAGCAGGACCCACTGGCAGGGCTCCATACTCTTGAGCTGTCTGCCCTGCCTATAGTTTTTGAATGTCTCCAGAGCCCTCAGGAGCCCTGCTATTTGAGGTAATATTTACCTTGGCAGTCAATGAGTTCCTGCTGAGACGTGCGTAAGTGTAACATCTGAAATGACCTTCCAACTCACTTAGCCATATAAACTTATTTGTCTTTACCCTTTCCCCCTTTTGGTCAAGGTCTTTTTTCCAGTTGCATTGCTGTTTGGTTCTTGGTAGTAATCCCTCAGTGCCAGGGAGGCTCATCCCCAGGAGTCATGCCCCATGCTGGAGGGAAGGTAATGCATTTATATGCTGAGTTTTGGCTTAGAGAGCAGCCATATTTGAGCAACAAGGAGGCTTTCATGTGGTAATGCTCAGGCAACTTATCATACTATGCTAAGTTTCAATTTCAAAAGTAAAGTTTCATAAGTACAGTCATCACAATGAAGGGCCTGTCAATGGTCCATCCTCCTTCAATAGTCACTGACCCTGTCCTCAGGGGATTATTGCTGTCCCATTAGAGAATAAGGCAGAGCTCTCCAGGGAGTGAATTCAACATTTCTTTGGTTATGGTGGATCTCCACCCACTGTTACAATGCCCCATGAACATTTGAACACATTCATATGCCTAATAGATATGCCCCAGGTTAACCTCATCCCATGCATCCCCTATCTTAGATACCCTACACCAATGATTCTCCTCTGCCACATTTGTAACCTTCTGTGATCCAAAACTTCTTCAAAATTGAAGTCAACAGAATAATCGAATACAATTAATAGGAAAATGATATAATGATGATGATTTTAAAAATAACTAGTAAAATATCAAAAAAAAATTTTAAAGTTTGAAATAATGTAAAAATAAAAAATATAAAATTGATAAAATTTTTAACACTATGTCTTTTATCACTGTAATATCTGTTGTCTTGTATGTACAGTGACATTTGCTTCCATTTATTTGCTTAATGTCTTTTTCTTTTTTCATTTTGTCTTCAAAGAAGCTTTAGGTTAAAGAAAACTTATGTACAGAATACAGGTGATTCCCATATACACAATGCCATCTCCATTTTCCCCTTTACTCTATTAATAACATTTTGTTACAATGATGTACAAATATTGAAACATTGCTACTAACCATGGTCAATGATTTATATTGTGGTTTACATTTTGGACCATACACTTTTATAGATTTTGATGAAGTTTGATGTGGTCTGTATCCATCCTTGTAGGATCATGTAGAACAATTCCATCACCCCCAAAATATCCCGTGTTCCATCTATTCTGTTCCTCCCTCCCTCTCCCCTCGGGACCCATGGTAACCACCAAGATTAACTCATTGAAAGACCAGATTCACAGTTACTTGCAACATTGAGGGCTTAACATACTGGCTTGTCCTCCTCTGTTAAGCACTGCCTATGCTCTCAAGAGACACCCACCTCTCTATCTGAGATCGTAGCAGGACTTCCCTGGATGGGATTCCAACACCTTCCTGCTCATTATGTGAGTCTCCATCCCCTGATACAACACACTATAACAAGATGAATGCTACACACAACCTAAAAGCCTACCCCAGGTATGACCTGTCCCACATGCCCCCAACATTCAACACCTTAAACCAGTAACCCTCCCCTGCCATATTTGCCAAAAGAACATTCCCAGTGTTGTAGTTTCAACCACATACCCTACAAACATCCATAGTTCACCTGCTCCCTCCCCCAACCCTCGCCCCATTTCCATGGATAGTCCAACCCCCCTCCCCAACCTATGCCTGTCACAGACCAACATCGCCTAGCCTAATAGCATCATTGCACCACTGTTATGCCCATCCACTGCTCAACTGCACCCTTCCACCTTGTCATAGATTTTGCCCGTATGGGCATTGACTTACAACCTTCTTCTGCCTTTCTGTCTTCTGTAAACCTATCTTCCAGACTCTAGCTCTGTAAGCCCGCTCAATTTGCTTAATTCATATCAGTGAGGTCATATAATATTTGTCCTTCAGTGCCTGGCTTGCTACACTCCATGTAAGGACTTCAAGATTCATCCATGTTATCCCATGTGTTAATACTGCATTCCTTCTTACAGCTGAGTAATATTCCATTGTATGTATGTACCACAATTTGTTTATCCATTTATTTGTTGATGGACATTTGGGTTGTTTCCAACTTTGGGCAATAGTGAATAATGCCTCTATGAACACTGGTGTGCATATATCTGTTCACGTCCCTGCTTTCAATTCTTCTGGGTATATAACCAGCAGTGGGATATCTGGATTATATGACAATTCTATAGTTAGCTTCCTGAGGAACCAACAAACTGTCCTTCACAATGGCTGCACCATTCTACATTCCCACTAGCAGTGGATAAGGGTTCCTATTCCTCCACATCCTCTCTAACATTTGTAGTCCTCTGTTTTTTTAATGGCTGCCAGTCTAATAGGTGTTAAATGATATCGCATTGTAGTTTTGATTTGCATTTCCCTAATAGCTAGTGATGTTGAGCATCTTTTTGTGTGCTTTCTAGCCATTTGTGTTTCTTCTTTGGAGAACTGTTTATTCAAATCACTTGCTCATTTTTTAAATGGATTGTCTATTTTTGAGGTGTAGGATTTCTTTACATATGCTGTATATTAGGCCTCTATCAGATACATGGTTACCAAATATTTTCTTTCATCGAGTAGGCTGACTTTTCACTTTCTTGACAAAATCCTTTGAGGTGCAAGTTTTAAATTTTAAGGAGGTCCTATTTATCTATTTTTTCTTTCTTTGCTTATGCTTTGAGTGTAAGTTCATGAAACCGTTTCCTAATACAAGAACCTGTAGATGCTTCTCTACATTATCTTCTGGGAGCTTTATAGTATTGGCTCTTATATTTATATCTTTGATCCATCTAGAGTTAATTTTTGTATAAGATGTGAGGTGGTATTCCTCTCTCATTCTTTTGGATATGGATATCCAGCTGTCCAAACGCCATGTGTTGAAGAGGCCATTCTCTCCCAGTTGAGTGGATTTGGTGGCCTTGTCAAATATCAGGTGAATGTATATGTGAGGATCTATATCAGAACTCTCAATTTGGATCCATTAGTTGGTATTTCTATCCTTGTGCTAATACCATGAAATTTTGACCACTGTAGCCTTGTAGTATGTTTTAAAATCAGGTAGTATTATTCCTCTGATTTCATTTTTCTTTTTCAATATATCTTTGGCTATTCTGGGACTGTTGCCCTTCCAAATACCTTTCATAGTTAGTTTTTCCAATTGGTAAAAAATGCTGTGGTAATTTTTATTGGGATTGCATTAAATCTGTAAATCAGTTTGGATAGGATAGACATCTTAATGATGTTTAAACTTCCTATCCAAGAACAGGGAATATTCTTCCATTTATTTAAGTCTTCTTTGATTTCCTTTAACAGTGTTGTGTAGTTTTCTGCATATAATTCATTTATATCTTTAAATTTTTTCCTAGGTATTTGATTCTTAGTTGCTATTGTAAGTGGGATTTTTTTCTTGATTTCCTCCTCAGATTGCTCATTATTGGTGTACAGAAATGTTATTGATATTTTCATGCTGATCTTATAACCTGCCACTTTACTGAACTCATTTATAAGCTCTAGAAGCCTTGTTGTAGATCTCTCCTGGCTATCTATGTATAGGATTATGTCATCTGTAAACAGTGACATTTTTACTTCTTCCTTTCCAATTAGGATGACTTTTATATCTTTTTCTTGCCTAAGTGCTCAAGCAAGTACTTCTAACACAATGCTAAAGAAGAGTAGTGAAAGTGGGCATCCTTGACTTGTTCTTGAACCTAGAGGGAAAGATTTTAGGATTTCTCCATTGAATATGATGTTAGCTGTGGATTTTACGTACATACCCTTTATCATTGTGAGGAAGTTTCCTTCTATTCTTATCTTTTGCATTGTTTTTTAATAAGGAAATGGTGCTGTATTTTGTCAGATGCTTTTTCTGCATCTATAAAGATGATCATGTGTTTTTTTTTCCTTTTGATCTCTTTCTGTGGTGTATTACATTGATTGATTTTCTTATGTTGAACCATCCTTGCATACCAGGGAAGTTAGTATACCACTTGGTTTTAGTATATAATTCATTTGATGTGTATAATTCATTTGATGTGTCTAGGTTCATTAGAGAGATGGTTCTATAGTTTTTATTTCTTGTGGCATCTTTGTTTGGCTTTCATATTAGGGTGATGTTGGCATCATAGAATGAGTCAGGCAAGGTTTCCTCCACTTCAATTTTTTGGAAGAGTTTAAGCAGAATTGGTGTTAGTTCTTTCCAGAATGTTTGTTAGAATTCACCTGTGAAACCATCTGGTCCTGGGCTCTTAGTTGGGAGATTTTTCATTACTAATTCTATCTTGTTACTTCTGATTGGTCTGTTAAGTTTGTCAGTTTCTTCTTTCTTCAATGTAGGCTGTTTGTGAGTTTCTAAGAATTTGTCCATTTCCTCTAAATTATCCATCTTGTTAGCATACAATTTTTCAAAGTATCCTCTTATGATTCACTTTATTTCTGTGGGGTCAGTGGTTATATCTCCTTCCTTGTTTCTTATTTTATATACTACATCTTCTCTCTTTTTTCTTTGTTAGTCTAGCTAAGGGTTTGTCAATTTTATTAATCTTCTCAAAGAACCAGCTTTTGGTTTTGTTTATTTTTTCTAGTGCTTTCTTATTTTCAACTTCATTTAGCTCTGCTCTAATATTTGTTATTTACTTCTTTCTACTTCCTTTGGGGTTAGTTTGTTGTTCTTTTTCTAATTCCTCTGGGTGTGCAATTAGACCTTTGATTTTAGCTCTTTCTTCTTTTTTATTATAGGCATTTATGGCTATGAATTTCCCTCTTAGTAAAGCTTTTGTTGTATCTCATAGGTTTTGATACATTGTGTTGTCATTTTCATTTGTTTCAAGGTAGTTACTGATTTCTCTTGCGATTTTCTCCTTGACCAACTGATTGTCTAAGTGTATGTTCTTTAACTTCCATATCTTTGTGCCTAATCTGCTTCTCAAGAAGAATGTATATCCCACTGTATTTGGGTGTATAGTTCTGCATATGTCTATTAGGTCCAGGTCCTCTAATGTATTATTCAAAATCTTTGTTTCTTTATTGATTCTCCGTCAAGATGTTCTGTCTAATGTTGAAAATGGTGTATTAAAGACCTCCACTATAGCTGTAGAGGCATCTATTTCTCCAAGTAGTTTTTCTAGTGTTTGCCTCATGTATTTTGAGATGCCTTGGTTAGATGCATAAATGTTTATGATTGTTATTTCTTTTTCATAGATTATCCCTTTTATTAATATATAGTATCCTTCTTTATCTCTTACAATAATTTTGCATTTAAATTCTATTTAGTCTGATATTAGTATAGCTACTCCTGCCCCTCCCCCTTTTTGTTATTGTTTGCATGTAAAATTGTTTTCCAACCATTCACTTTCAGCCTTGAGTCCCTGGCTCTAAGGTGGGTTTCTTGTAGACAGCACATAGATGGGTCATATTTTTTTTATCCACTCTGCCAATCTGTCTCTTGACTGGTGAGTTTAATCCATTAACATTCAATGTTATTACTGTCAAAGAATTACTTTCATTAGCCATAATTTCTTTAGTTTTATATATGCCATATGTTGTTTTTATTTCTCTTTTATTTTTTTAGTTGTTCTTACAATCTCCTCCAATGCTTTCTCTCCTGTTTTTCCCTTTTGACCTGCAGAACTCCCTTTAGTATTTCTTGAAGGGCAGGTGTCTTATTGACATACTCTCGTAATTTCTTTTTATCTGTGAATATTTTGAACTCTCCCTCACTTTTGAATGCCACTTTTTCTGGATAGAGAATTCTTGGCTGGAAGTTTTTCTCTTTTAGCACCTTAAATATGCCATACCACTGCCAACTTGCTTCCATGGTTTCAGATGAGAAATTAACACTTAATCTTATCGAGCTTCCCTTGTATGTGATGGAGCTCTTTTTTCTTGCTGCTTTCAGTATTCTCTCTTTATTTTGAGCATTGGACAATTTGACAAGTATACATCTTGGAGTAGGCCTGTTGTGATTTATACTGTTTGGGGTGCACTGTGCTTCCTGGACTCATACGTCCATATATCTCAATAGGGTTGGGAAGTTTTCAGTCATTATTTCCTCCAACACACCTTCTGTCCCCTTTGCCTTCTCTTTTCCCTCTGGGAAGCCTATAATGCATGTGTTTATGCATTTTGTGTTGTCATTCAAATCTCTAAGTCCCTGCTGGAATTTTTCTATCTTTTTATCTAGCTGTTCTATATCTGATTTCAGATGTACTGTCTTCCACATCGCTGATTCTTTCCTCTTCCTGTTCAAATCTGCTGTTATGTGCTTCCAGTGTATTTTTGATTTGTTGGATTGTGTCATTCATCAACATCATATCCATTATCTTTTTATATATGTTTACAATTTCTTCAGTATGTTCTCCCAGTGTCTTCTTAAAATCCTTAATCTCTTCCCTTACTTCATTAAGTTGATTCATGATATTTGTTTGGACATCTCTGATTAGTTGTTCCATGTTCTGCATCTCCTCCTGGTTTTTTGTTTGTTCGTTGGACTGGGCCATGTCTTTCTGTTTCTTAGTATGGCTTGTAATTTTTTGTTGGTGTCTAGGCATCTGTTTATCTTAATGGGTTTATTCAGCTTATTAGCTTCTCTCTCTACTCTAGGGTTTTATTCTGTTGCTGTTTTTCTGTGTGTGGTAAGGTATCACTTTGACACTTCATTCTTCTTACTCTATTTCCTTGCTGTTGTCTAGGTTTCCTTGAAAAAAAATATTAGGACCAGAGAAAAGGAAAGAGATAAGAAGAGAAAAAAATAGTAATAATAATAGTAAAAGGTAGAAGAGGAACCATACAAGACAGTTGTTTCAGCTTCTTCATCTCTCTGTCCCTCACACCCATGGGTGTTGTGAAGCAGTGTCCTGGTCTGCTGTACCCCAAACAGGTCCCCAAGGCCGCTTTTGGCACTTTCTCCATTGTTTTAGTGAAAGCTTAGCCTTATATGTGTAATCCAATGGCTATATTCTCACAATCCCCTCCATAAACTCTTAACAGTGATTTGCTCTGGATAGTGGGAAGAGGTTGAGCCAGGTGATTCCAGTGTTTACTACATAAAGTTCTGTATTTTGGGTTGAAGTTTTTAAAAGCATGAACATATTTTATAATTTACAAAATTAAGAAAGAAGAAAGAAATAGTAAAGTTCAAAGAATATATGACTATGTTAAAAAGAACAAATGTCATGCATGTAAGAAATAAGCTGAAACTAAAAATTTGATTTATAAATAGATAAAATATAGCCTGGAACCCACATATCATGTATCAAATTCATCCTTTAAAATGCAATAAATATTTCGTTCTGGTTTGCTTTGTATTTCAGAAATTCTACGTCTTTAGATCATTAGAAGAATGGAAAAAAAGAAAACCAAGTCAAAATTGGGAATTTAGTGATGTAGATGAAAGTTAAAAGTTGAATATAAATTCTGTAACCAGAAGTCTTAGCAAATTCCTAACAATGTCTTCAATACATGTTAGTATATGTGCTTGCTTGTTCTAACAAGTTAAAAAAAATCACTCTAGAACCCAGAGCAGATCCTACTTTCTTCTGGGAAATTCTTCTTCAAGTCATTTGCTTCAAGGTTATTAAGTCAATCATAGCTCCTTTCAATTGGCTGTGTACATGATTTGAACACGGAAAATAATAATATCCCATTTCTTTGGACAGAGGAGTTAAAACATGGCCCATATGTTATCCAAACCTGCCTAATTAGAGTGTGGGGGAATCTCTCTCTTCTCTTGTTATTAAATTTTCAGGATGTGGACCAAACTTGAATTTGGCCATGTCCTAATGTCCACCACTTGCCCCAGTCTGTATAGGATACAGTAATATGAGAAGCGACTGTGCATCTATTATAATTTACTTTATATAGGACTGTGGAGTAAACCATAGTTCCCATTCCTTGGGATGGAATAAGTTGCTCCCATCAAATCCTTTTGGTATCTTCATAAAATCCCAAGCCTCTTTAGATATATTGAAACATTAAAATGTTTTGGAATAATGTCATCTAACTAATCATCATATTATCAGAATTCAGTCCATGTCAGTCAGGGTGTACCCTACAACATACTCTAACCTTATACACTATCAACATTACTACCAACAATGCACAGCAGCCAGTTTCCATTTGATCCACAAGCATAGAGTGACTGTGCCAATGCATCACAAAGAGATTCCCTGAAGCTTCTCTTTGCACCTAAATGAAAGTGAATATATTCATAGGTCATCCTGATTCCCACATATCCATCCACAGACTCATCTTTGTAAATTGGAGTTCGAACATCTTTGGGGAGGTATTTTTGCTGTTTTGAAGAGTCTGAAGCTAAGATGAACTCCAGGCATGGTAAAGCGATTCCATACCTAGGGGAGATGAGTGGAAGAAATTTTGTTGTTGTCTTGTGGATTATGTTTCAGTTCACAGGTTCTATTTAATAGCAACAAATCGGGGCCCCAGTTTTAGTTCTTTCTAAAGTAGCTCACCACAGTGCTCCAGAGTCATGTCCCTACTTTCATCTTTTGCTGGTTTTGGTCTTATATAATTTAATTATATCAAGGTAATGGGATGGAGGAATTCTATGTTGGACTGTTTTTGCTTTCTCTTCTGTTCATTTGACAAGTTTAATTTATGTATCCACTTAACAGTAATATAAGAACAGCAATCAGCATTTGTGTAAATCTTTAAAAATTACAAAGTATCATCTTATAAACATTCTTTCACATTTCACAATGATTTTGTGAGGTAGGTATTCATTAGTCCCATTTTGCTGGTGATGAAAATAAGAGATTAGGTAATTTGTACAAATTATAAATTATGAATAGCAAAGAAAAGATTTAAACATGTATTTTCTGACTCTTAATCAATGACACCAAATTAATTTTAAAACTTATCTTTCTGATTTATTAATTAAATGCCTGTAAAACAGAAGAAAAATATATCTTTACAATATATGTTTACAATCCAGGTAGTCAGCATGATTCAATCTTCTCCATTGAAGACTGACAGATTCCTGGCTAAAGGAGGATAAATGAGGGGAACATGCTTATTAAATTCAACCATCTAACCAATCAGAGCCAAAACAAGAGGAGTTGTTGTTTAGGATAATATGTTTTTTATTGTACCCTAAGGATATAGTAATCAGACATAAATACATTCTTTTTAAGGATGAGAAGAGAAGCATCAGTTTGCTACTTGAAATTATTTTGTAAAAAATACCGGCAAATAAGTCAAATATTGAATGGATACATAGACTATATATTTTATAAATATTTTAGTCAAAACCTAAATCTTTGACTTTTTAAAAATCAAAAACCCATAAATTATAATGGATAACAAAGTAAAATTCATCTTTTGTCATAAAGTTAATGACATATTATTCTATCTAACCTGGATTCCAAAATTTCCTCTAAGATTTTTTTTTTTAATTTAGTAAAGTGAATCTTTCTGCTTTACTAGGAGAAAAGTCGAGGTGATTAAAAATTATGGAAATATGTTAGACTTTAAATATTCATTGAACAAGAAGCATTTTCAAACAAATCCTACGGTAATATTCCAAATCTGAAATTCATTCCCTGTTTATAACTTCAGATTTACAAACTGTTAAAGATACACTTTTTGAGTCATAAATCCAAATTTATTTTAACTTTGCTATAATGCAATGCTTCCTTTTCTATATAATATTTATAAATTTCAAGCAACCCTAATTGAACTCCTTTCTTTTTCTACTATTCCCTAAATAACACTTTCTAAGTTAAAACAATTTTATGGAGAGCTTCCAAATTTTCAAAACTTTATCTTAATACACTATTAATGCCAAAAGAACTGAGAACAAAAATTGTTATAGCAATAGCCTTTAAAACATGAGGACTCACATGAAGAAAAATATGTCTAGTGTGAAGAAACTTTAAAAATTATTTTTATCCACAAAATCTGTAAGAATACCAGGTACATATTTTGGCAAATAAAAGTTTGATTCACACTTAACTCCTCCACTCTGGTTTAAATGTCACTTTTAACTTGTTCAACACCACTCAACTAACATGAATAAAACATCTTATATATTATATAATAATCAGATGCATGTTTTGTCAGGTAACCATGTATGTCCTTGTAAGCTTTGTATACACTATAATATTAATTCACAATCAATGTTAACATGGTAAACCCTTTTTTTCTCTATTGTTAATCGCCTTACTATCATCAAAAGTGATGTCATTTAATTGACTACCTTAAAATACATCCTCTTTCTATTAAGGAAATTTAAAACTAAACAAAGGGAGATCTATAATAATAACAGTAGTAGTACTAATAATAACACTAGTGCTTTAATATTTACCAAGTGCTTTAATTTCTGTTATATCCTCTGACCCTCCCCAGTAATCCAGTATTTAAGAAGGGCAAGCAATGAGCCATCTTCTACAGAGAAGGAAATTAGGACTCATAAAGTTTAAGTGATGGGTCCAAGGTCGCTTTGTTAATAGTGGAAGAGCAGGAATGAAGGTTGAGCTAGAATTGGAATTCTAAGGTCAGTGTTTTTCTGTTCTACAAAATAGCAACACTGCTTTAATACAACTTCAAACTTTAATAAGAACAAAACATTTTCTTGTTGCTATACATAAAAAGCAAAGTGCAACATTTTCATGACAGCACTGAAATGGAATTAATTGGCTGTGATCTATTTGATGGTGCTTATAGTGTGTATATTATCTATGAGGTAAAAAATAAATTTAGGTGCTAACAGTTTTGAAAAAATATCAAACAGTATTGAAATAGTATATAAAAGAAATCATGACATATTTACATCTTCTCTCTTTTTGAGCAAATTTTGTAGATGAAAATTATCTAGATGGTTTTGCAGCACACAAAAAATCTCAAATTGTTGCCTATTTTTAAATATATACACCCATTAGCCTTATATATATATTTTAAATAAACAAAAACATCAAGAGAGCACAAAATGCAAATCTCAATATTTTTGTTACTAAAACGATAAGCAATTATTGTTTTGATAGATTAATTCAATTTGTTGCAAATGTATTCTTTTTATTATTTTTAAATAAAATTTTTATTTTAGACTAATTTGAGATTTACACAGAAGTATATCCACACCCAAATTTCCCCTATTATTAACATCTTACATTAGTATGGTATGTTTGTCACAACTAATGAATCAAATCAATATACTATTACTAACCAGTGTCCGAACCTTATTTGAATTTTCTTATTTTTCACTTAACATGCATTTTCTCTCATGGGATCCCGTCCTGAATGCCACATTACATCTAGTCATCATGTTTCCTTAGGTTCCTTGTGGATATGACAGTTTCTCAGAATAGTCAAGTTTTTGTAGATTATCCTTCAATTTGGGTTTATTTGATGTTTTTCTCATGGTTAGACAAGGGTTATGGGCTGTAGGGAGGAAGACCAGAAAGATGAAGTGTTCGTCTCATCATATCATCGTAAAGCAGGGCTCCTTAACCTTTTTGATCCATGAACCCCTTTGCCAGTCAGGTGAAAACTATTGATCCCTTACTAAGTCCACACTGTACTGTGGATTATTTAATAAGCATCTCACACCCGCACCAACATGTCCCCACAATAATGTTTTTTTTTTTTTTTTTTCCAATTTAAATTCAAGCTCATTGACTCCTTGTTAAGAACCCCTGATCTAAATAGTACATGCAGTCAACATGACCTATCACTTAAGATATTGATCTTGACCACCTGGCTCAGGTAAGTTTTCTCAGGTTTCTTCACGTAAAGTTACTCTTTTCCCCCTTCTGATGCTGTGCTCCTTGAAAGGAAGTGACTATGCACAGGCCACTCCTAAGGCGTGGGGCTTTATTATTCAACTCCTTGAGGGTGTAGTATCTACAGAAATTATTTAGAATTTTTCTACATAGTGAATTTTTTATTCCCTTTTATTAACATCTTACATTAGTGTGGTACATTTGTTACAATTGATGAGCCCATATTGAAGCATTGCTACTAACTAAGGTCTATAGTTTACATTATGGTTTACATGTTGTGCTGTACAGTTTTATAGGGTTTGACAAATATATAATGTCATTGTCCATCATTTCAGTATCAAACAGAACGATTTCACTGCCCTAAATATGCCCTGTGTTCCACATATTCATCCATCCCCCTCCCTTCTGAACCCCTGGCAATCACTATCTTTATATCAATGTACAAGTTCTTCTGTTAAATCAAGATAATAACTACAATAACAGTAAACCTACTTTGGTCCGTGGTTATACTCCACTCTTATGTTTGTTCACTTCTCAGTTTTGAGGGTTTAGAACGATGTCCATTTTGACTGCTTCAGGCTGAGAGGAGACTTAGATATTATGAGGCAGATGGAAGAAATTGTTTTGTTTGCAGTTGTAGATACTCCTTGTTTTTTGAGATAAGACAGATCCATCATCATTTTGTCAGTTGTCCAGGGCAAGCCTGAAGAACTGGAGAGTAGGAGTTGGTCGCAACTCTGCTGAGATTCAGGTCTCAACTGGCATATGAACAATCCAAGTTAAGTCTTAGATATGTACCCACATATTTAATGCATATATTGAAAATTATTGTTTCAAATAAAAGTAGAAGAAACATGAGTATGGGAATTATAAATGAGTATAACTAAGTTATATTGGGGAAATAGATGATCATATATTACCAAATAGGTCCCACCAAGGAGGTGTTGATTTCATGAGGCTGTGAGCTTTGCCTATGGTGTCCAGACATCTCTAAAGCCCTCAGGATCACTCCTGTTTGAGGCTTTGTTTACTGTGGCAGTTAATGAAATCTGGTTGGGACCTGCATAAGCATAATCTTTGAATGACCTGCCAACTCACCTTGAAATTTCTTAGCCAGAAAAGCTCTTTTTTATTTAATGTTTCCCACTTTTGGTCAAGGTATTTTTCCAAATGCATTGCTGGTTAGCACTTGGTAATAATCCCTTGGTGCCAGGGAACCTCATCCCTAAGAGTCATGCCCCACATTGGGGGTACAGGTCGTGTGTTTATTTGCTGAGTTTGGCTTAGAGAAAGGTCACATTTGAGTAACAAGGAGGTTTTCCAGAGGTATCTCTTAGACATTAATAATACTTTCGGCTAAATTTCATTTTTACAGGAATAAAGTTTATAAGTATAACCATTAGGATCAAGAACTTGGCATATTGGCCTGTTTTCTTTTCTTAGGCATGGTTTATATATTCCAGAGATTTTTGATATTTTATTTGAAAAAGTACCAGGACTTCATCAGTATGGAAGTTGAATTTTTTTTTAGCTGTTGTGTGGCCTCTGTCTATTGAGAAAAAATACCTATGACAATACAAATACATTCATAGCCCATAGAAATATATTTTAGGTGCATTTTCTTCATATATTCCCCCACTATCAATACCCTGTATTAATGATGTAACTTTGTTATAGATCCTGAAAGAACATTCTTATGTTTGTAATCTTAACCACAATCCTTGGCCTACCCAGGGTTTGCTAAATTATACAGTCGCCCATTCTTTCCTCTACTTTTCTCCTAATATGGATAGCCCCAAACTTCCCCTTTCAGCCACGTTCACACTTACCCTTCAGTGCTGTTAATTGCACTCATATCATTGAGCCACCATCACTTCTGTCCTTTTGCAAACTGTTACAATCAACCTAATTATAAATTCTGCACAGATTAATCATCAGCTCACCAATCTCTACCCTGCTTCTATCTCCTGGTAACCTACCATCCAGACTTTACTTCCATGAGTCTGTTCGCTATTCTTAGCTCATATCAGTGAAATCATGTAATATGTGTCCTTTTGTGTATGGCTTATTCAAGTCAACATAATGTTCTTTAGCTTCATCCATGTGGTCACGTGTGTCAATATATCATTCATTCTTACAGCCGAATAACATTCCATTGTAATCATATATCATATCTAGTCCATCCATTCATCTGCTTATAGGCACCTGGGTTGCCTCCATCCTCTGGCAATTCTGAAAAATACCACTATGAACTGTGCCTATATCTATTTGTATCCCTGCTTTCAATTATTCTGGGTATATTCCTAGTAGTGGAATTGTCAGATCATACGGAAATTCTATAATTAGCTTCCTGAGAAACCATCAAATTGTCCTGTACAGTGGCTGCACCATTCTACCCTCCCACCTGCAGTGAATAAGTGTTCCCATTTTTCCACATCCTCTCCATCCTTGCAGTTTTCTGTTTTTTAATAGCAGTCAGTCTAATAGGTGTGAAATGATATATCATTGTTTTGATTTGCATTCCCCTAATAGCCAGTGATGTCAGCTTACACCCCAAATAAATACCCTTTATAAAAGCCAACAGATTTCTGGTATTTTACATCCATATTACCTCTTTAGAAAAATGGTTGTTCAAGTCTCCTGCCCATTGTTTTTTAATGGGTTGTCTTTTTATTATTGAGATGTAGGATTTCTTTATATATGCTGGATAGTAGACTCTTTTTGGATATGTGGTTCCCTAATATTTTCTCCCATTGAGTAGTCTGCCTTTTCACTTTCTTGACAAATTCCTTTGAAGCACAAAAGTTTTTAATTTTGAAAAAGTCTCATTTATCTATTTTTTTCTTACATTGCTTGTATTTTGGGTATAAAGTTTATGAAATCATTGCCTACTACAAGATCAAGTATATGCTTCCCTACATTATCTTCTTTCTAAAAATATATACTTTTTTATATTTATTTTTTAAAGATACTTAGATTACATAAGAGCTTTATTGTCCTGGCTCTTATATTTAGGTCATTGATCCTTCTTGAGTTAATTTTTGTATAGGGCATAAGGTAGGGATTCTCTTTGTGGCAGTTTGATATTGTTTATGAATTCCAAAAATAGATATTGGATTATGTTTGTAAACTGGTCTGTCCTTCCAGGCATATTAGATTATATTGGATTCAGAGGTTTCACTTTTACTTGATGATTAAGGGTTTGATTGGGCCACATCAGGAGGACATTGCATCACCACCCCCTGGGTGGGTGGGGACTCATAGAGAAACCACACTGCAGAGAAAGGAGGTTGGAGTTTTGAGCTGGAGCTGGGGAAGAAAGAACACAGAGGAGCAGAGCAGCTGAGCCCGGAAAGAATCGAGCCCCAGTGAGAGATACAAAGCCTAGAGAGCCTGATAGTCTACAGCTGGCCTTGTGGAGAGAGCAGGGTAGCTGAGCCTAGAGAGAAACAAGCCCAAGGAAGAGAGAAACCCAGGAAGCCTGAACTCTTGGCAGACGTTGGCAACCATCTTGCTTCAACACATGGCAACAGACTTTGGTGAGGGAAGTAACTTATGCTTTATTGCCTGGTACTGTAAGCTTATACCCCAAATAAATACCCTTTATAAAAGCCAACAGATTTCTGGTATTTTCCATCAGCACTCCTTTTGGCTGACTAATGCACTCTTTCATTCTTTTGGATATGGATATCCAGTTGTCCCAGCACTATTTGTTGAAGAGACTATTCTCTCTCAGTTGAATAGACTTGGCAGCCTTGTTGAATATCAGTTGGCTGTAGATGTTGAGTCTATTTCTGAACTCTCAGTTGGTTCCATTGGTCAATATTTCTATCCTTGTACCAATACCATACAGTTTTGACCTCTGTAGCTCTGAAGTATGCTTTAAAGTCAAGTAATGTGAGTCTTCCAATATCGTTTTTCATTTTTAAGATATTTCTGGCTATTTGGGGCCTTTTACCCTTCCAAATAAACTTAATAATTGGCTTTTCCATTTCTATAAAAAATGATGTTGGATTTTTTGTTTGGATTGCATCGAATCTGTTAAACAATTTGGGCAGGATTGACATCTGAATGATATTTAGACTTTCAAACCACGAACATGGAATATCCTTCCTTTTATTTATGTCTCCTTTGATTTCTTTTAGCAATGTTGTGTAGTTTTCTGTCTATAAGTCCTCTACATCTTTAGTTTAGTTTATTCCTAGATATTTAATTCTTTTTGTTACTATTGTAAATGGAATTTTTTTTTTACAATTTAGATGATACAGTTTAATAATTTTGATGATATTTACCATTTCCTGTGTCCATTACTGAAAGGTAATGAAAGTCAAGATCTAATGGGTTGTTTGGTGGTCATGGGGAAGGTTTTTCATTACCTTTCAGTAATGTAAATGGAATTTTTAAATTGATTTCCTTCTCAGATTCCTCATTATTAGTGTAGAGAAACATTTTTTTTTAAATTTGCATGTTGATCTTATACCCTGCCACTTTAACTGAACTTGTTTATTAATTTCTGTTTATCTGTGAATATTTTGATGTCTCCCTCATTTTTGAAGGACAATTTTGTTGGATACAAAATTCTTGGCTGGCAGTTTTGTTTTTGTTTTTGTTTTTTTCCTTTCAGCACATTAACTATGTCATAACACTGCCATCTTGCTTCCATGTTTGCATATGAGAAATCAGCACTTATTCCTATTGACCATCCATTATATGTGATAGATCTCTTCTCTCCTGCTGCTTTCGGATTCTCTCTTTATCTCTGGCATTTGACAATCTTATTAGTATGAGTCTCAGAGTAGGTCTGCTAGGATTTATTCTATTTGAAGCATGCTGCACTTCCTGGACATGTATATCCATGTCTGTCCTAAGAGTTGGGAAGAAAAAGAAAGAAGAGGAAAAAAATAAAACAGCCTCCCTCTCAAACCTGCATCTCCAGTTAGGTCCCCTTCACCGGCTAGATGGGCCCATGGCTCACCACTCCTCTGGTGCTCATCTTGGAACCTCTACACTTACCTGATTGCCCCAAAGTCCACCTGGTATCTGGCTAGGTACCTCCTCACCAGCCAAATCGCCCCACGTCTCCCCTCTTTCCTGGTGCCCTTCCGGGAAACACTTCATTGCCCTGACTGTCCTGCAGCACAACGCTTTGCCTGGTGTCTGGCTGGGCAACCTGACACTAGCTAGATGCTCCACTGCTCTGGTGCAGTGCTGGGTACTCCCACACAGGCCAATTGCTCCTTTGCCTGCCTCTTCCCAGGTACCCGGCTCAGACATCCTCTCCAGCCACTTCTCCGAACACCCCTGCAGCCCTGAAGCATCCCTATACTCAGCAAGCCTGCCTTTCTCCCCTTAGCTGCTGGAGGAGGAGTGCAGCCTGCCAGCTCCCTATTCCACAATCTTGGATCTCCCTCTCATTTATTTGCAATGTAGTCTTTAAGTTGCTCATAAATTTCACAAATTCAAAACATGTTGGCACTCAATTTCAAAATTAGAGATCTCATTTTAGAAATCATATATGTTGAAGGATTCAGAGAATGCCAAAACATTTCAGAGGAGGGTCACTGTAATTCTAGTGAAACATCTCTTAGTATTGCTAAGCTAGCCATCTATCTGCTTCCTCAGAACCTAGAAAGAATGAGTCTGAACATCCTATGTCAATATATACTGTTCCTCTTCTAAGATTTTGGAAATCTGAAATAAAATAGAGGAAAGAGCACAATTATACCACACTGAAATCATTTAAATAATTTCAGTTACTATTGAAATCAAATTTTTCTTTTTGAAGTTTTTATATTTTTTGAAACTTTCTGTTGATTTAGATATTTAAGTTCTTCTATGTTGCCATGAAAAATCTTAGATTATTTCACTCATTTATACCTTTCCTTTATATAATTCTGAAATCTTAAATGCTCTCTTACTATACCATAACTTATGTTTTAAACAGACTTTAAAAAGTATCCTATCAATATTTAATACATGAAATGATGATCTCCTTATAGCATGAGGAATTTGGAAAGTACAAAAATTTCAATTATTTAGATTAATACAGATCATATATTCTCCTAAACTAGAATGTTGGCATATGACCTTCTTTTGTATTAATCTTCTTAACTATAATGGAAAGCTTTGACATTTCAGGGTCTAAGAGTGGCTTGCACCTCTATAGCATGGACAGTCATCTTATATCTCTGAAAATATTCCTTCTGATTGTGTTAAAAATGTAATTTTGAGAATCAAGTATCTTCTATTGCAGCTATTCATTTAAGGAGATCCACATAGTTCTGGAGATTGTTAGCATGCTGTAGCAAAACGAACTTCCAGATGTTAAAAAGAGAGAATTTTATAATGCTGAGGAACAAACAAACAAAAACACACAAAAACAAAGTGGAGTAGGAATATTTCTCTCTAAATAATTTCAAGCAGAATTAGATATTTGTAAATCTGCATTTTCTTATAAAAAGAAAGATGATATACACATTCAGGAGAAACGAATTTACAGGAAACATATTACAATTGCACTACTCTAAAGACAAACAATCTGCTTCTTTACCTCAGTGAAATTTAGCTATCTTATATGAAGGCTTCCCATATGACACATTTTGTTGATAAGGGATCTAAAACTCAGCAAGATCAACTAACTTACCCAAGTAATTCAGAATTCAATTACTCCCTGTGGTGGTTTGAAGCTGTATGTACCCCAGAAAAGTATGTTCTTAAAGTTAATCCATTCCTGTGGGTGTGGACCCATTGCAAGTAGGATCTTTTGGAGAGTAGAATCTTAAGTTAAGATGACCCACCTCATTCATGTTGGGTCTTAATCCTCTTACTGGAGACCTTTATAAGAGAATGAAATTCAGATGAAAAGAGAAAGCCCCAGAAACACGAAGCTGAAATCAAAGAAATCCGGAAGAGCAGGGAGAGACCAAGAGACACTGCCATGTGCCTTGCCAAATGACAGAGGTGTCCAGTTTCCCCACAGTGTTCAGGAAGAAAGCATCATCTTGACAATGCCTAGATTGGGACATATTCCTGGCTTCAAAACTGTAACCTTGTAAACTAATAAATTCTCATAGTCAAAGCCAACATATTTTAGGGTTTCTGCTTTGGGCAGCAAAGGAAACTAAAACACTCCCAATGTATTTTTTGAAATGACATTCTGAAACTTGTTTGCCTGTTTATAAACATCTAGACAGAACTATAGTTTGCAAGCCTCACTTTTATTCAAATATACAAAAACAGTATTGAAAAGTTGAATCATAGATTTGATTGACCTAATAAGATACTCTTGTCTCTTGATTGGTATTAAAGAAAGTGGAATCATATAATAAATGTGTTTATCTGCATTCTAGAATACTTTATTGTAAAGATTGAGAAAATATTATTTGAAAATTATTAAAATCACCAAATAATTATGTCATTTATCCAAAACGTAATGTGAAAAATCCCTAGTAACATCATTAAATAACTTGGGATGGTGACTAGTGGTCATTGGGTGTCCACAGAAAACCAGGTATCCATCACATACTCCAATTTGAGCAAGTGTGATTGACATTCCATAGCCTCGTAACCCCAGTGTTTGAAGGGGAAGAGAGGACAGCAACTAGGGATTGAATGAGTTCCTTCGTTCTGTGCCCAAAATTCAGAGCAGTAGCCTGACACTGGGTTTGAGCAAAAAAAAAGCACGTGCGTGTGTGTGTGTGTGTACTTACAAAGACAAACACATGTTCAATTGTTGAAAGGAAAGATAGATAATGATTATAGATAATCATTCAAAAATTGGAAATTGCTGGCTATTTATTGCTGTTGCTAAACATTGGATATGTTTCACTATATAACTAAAAGTGACAAAAATAAAAACCTTTGGACTCTTTGTTATATTGGAAAAAGCACAAGAGGTAACAGTGGAGTCAGCTGACTGCTTAATGGTTCTTCTGTAGAATGGGAAGATTGACATCACAAACCTTATATCACATGTGTTTGAAAATGAGATCTAGAGTCTGATTACCTGGACCTATAGCCGGCATTTAAACTACATGACTTTGCATCCAGTCTCAGCTTCCTTGTCTCTAAAATGGAAATCATAGTTATGCATCTTTTATTGGGTGATTAGAGGATTAAATGAGACCATGTGCATTGTGTACTAAGCATACAACTGTCCTTATAGTACGTATTCAATAACTGTTAAATGCTATCACAGTTTCTGAGATTATATCTCCAGCAAATACCAATATTTCCTTAGGTATATTCTGGAGAACTTTACTCAAAGAGAAAAATATTAAAAGGGGGTTCAAAGCTTGACTTGTGCATAGTGGGTGTAGCTCAGAGGTTGAGTGCCTATTTTGCATGTACAAAGTCCCAGGTTCAATCCCAGTACCTCCAAAAAAAAAAGCTTGGCTTGCCTTCATTATTTTTGACTATTACTATCATATTTACTAAGGTTGTTAGAATTTACATACTACCTAGGAAAACCAATGATATATTGATAACTATGTTTATTTACTTAAAATATATATTTAATATTTTTGATAAGCCTTTTTGAGAGCTTAATATACGATCCCACTAAATTTCAAGAGCAATAAGGCAAAAAACATCAAAGGTTTTCATAAAAGATTTTAGCTTATTTTGTCTGCAAAAGAAAAAGAAAAAAAATAGCAACTTCAAAAATTAGAATATGGTTCCAAAGATCATCTAAATTTGGAGAGGCTTATCTTACCTGAACTTTCGAACCTGTTGAAAATTATTCTTCAGAATCTTTCTTTCTGTCATTATTTCTCTATCTTTGAAATATTGATACTTGTTCTTCCCATTTTCTTTCATTTTCTTTCTTTAAGGATTGAATACTTCATTTTTTTCTTATATGAACTTCAAATATATCTGCTATTTTTTCTTCAATAGTAGGGCTCATCTGCTTAACTACAACGACAGTAAACCTTCAGATTTACTGAAGAAAAATACCCTAGTCAAAACAAAATGAGCTCCTCCACCCATAAGTCCCTGATTATATCTCTCCTTCTGATTTCCAGAAATTTTTTGTTCTTATCCACTTTAATGAAGCACACTTGCTCTTGGAATACCTTTTATCTTTTTCATTACCTTCAGAACATATAAAATATAGTAGTCTGAGCCTAAATGAACTAAGGAAACAAGATAAAAGCAGGCCGAAAAAGAAAACATTAAAGCAGGCTGAGAAATAATTATGTTATAAATCACATCAATTTGTTTCATAAATGTTCTGTTTCTTCAACTTCTTTGAAATTCTTCAGTACTGGTGGGGAGGTAGTGAACAGAGGTTGATGGTGGAAATTACTGTCCCTTTAAACACATGCAAAAATCTGGTCTGCTGGCTCTTTGAATCAAATTGAAACCACTGTTAAAGGAAGAGTCTGATTCTGCTGGTCTGACTTGCTGGGAGGTGATCCCTTCTCCCTCAAGTTTTTGGATTTGTTTGCTTAGCTGAAAATGTCTATCTCTTCTAATAGAAAAAAAAAAAAAAATAACCAAATAGCATCTCTTGTTTATACCACCTGAGGAGACAAAATAAATCAGTCATATTCTGATTGAAAATAGCCTAGTAAATTGAGGGTACTCTACCTATATTACTGACATTGATGCTTTTATTCTCAATGAGGGAGATGATGAGAACAATGACACCTAATACCTATGTGACCTGAAAAAAAATCATTTAACTTTTCTGAAACCTGGTACCATCTGTATCACATGAGCTCCTCCATAGCACCAATTTATAAATTAAAAGCTGGCATATTCACTACCTAAATGAAAGATGTCAGAGTTTCTTTTTCTTGTCTTTGAATGAACAGTATAACAAGTACATCCGTTAAAATATTGAAATATTTAATGTTTTAATTAGGATGAGAGAGGATCCTAATAACAACTCTTGCCTTTGTTGACTACTACAGGTAAATTACAAAGAAATTCCCTGTAAAAGTGTGCCTATATAATTAATTTATCCTCCAAATCTAGATGCTTTTGGTGAGAGGAGGAAGAAAGATGTTGTCAGTTTAGGAGGGCACTCACAAACTCACTCTTGGGGGACAGCTGATTGGGGACAGGATCCTGCCTGAGGGCTCTGTGCTGGGGGTGCATGGAGCGAGAACCTTGGGGACATCGATCTGGAGGGAGCTGGATGGTGAGATGGATTGCTCAGGAAAGATTCATGAGTTTTCCCCCTGCCTGTGGTAGTCGATGCAAATGGCTGAGCCCCACCCTCAGGGAAAAAGGCTGGTTTGAGCCGCGACTCCCACCGGCAACCCAGTGAGAAGGAGCATTCTCTGAGAGTGGGAGGGTTCTGTCGGAGGGTCAAAAGGGATTTCCTTTCTGTGGATTTGGCTGCCTGGACCCCCTCATAGTTTTGGGGACCAGATAAGCCAGCTTGAAGTAGTGCCAGGCTAAAGGGAGAGGAAAATCTGCTGAGGAAGCCTGATTTACCCAACAGCCCAGTGATACTGAGGCTTGGCTCTAGAGGGGGCAGAGTCAGCCAATTTTATCATTCTGCACTGACAAACATCAGAGCTTCAGCTCCCCTGAGGAGGCCAGGAAGTGGGAAGTGCTTGATTAGTTTCCATGAGCGTATTTAGGGTCCCCTCCGTGAAAGGGGTGGTCTAGAAGAGGCTTTCTTTTGGGTCCCTTATTTC
>JAKSZT010053764.1:11147753-11234746 GCA_026826555.1 Tolypeutes matacus | reverse complement strand
CAGTCACTTTTGAAAAATAAAAAAAGAAAATTTATTTTTAAAACTTAGTTTAATCGCTAAAATCTGCCTCAAAACTTGCAGATAGAACCTTGCAGGGCAATTGATTGATAAACACAAGCAGGCTGAGAGGTTCCACAAGGGCCCAAGAAGGAACACTGCTCTTCCTTAGCTTTGTTTGCCTGCTTGCTTGTGTGGTTGTTTGGTTTTTCTTTGTTTATTCATTGTCTCTTGCTTTTCTTTCCTCTTTCCTCCTGCCCTTCTTTTTTCTTTTTCCTTTTTTAATTAGGTGCTGCTAGCTTGTCTCTTCTTTGCTGTGCTTCTTCATCTGTGATTTCCCATTCTCTGTCTATATTGATTTTGTCTCCCAATGCTATCTCTTTTCTTTCCTTCATCTTTCTGCCTTCTCCTTTCTGTTGGGGTTCTTATATATCACCTTTTTTCATTAGCCCACAACTTAAGGGTGTCAATTTCTATTCTATCTATTCTGTTTTCTTCTTTTTTCAGCCCTTTCTTTACTCTTTCTCTCTCTCCTCATCATTCTGGCCTTCTAAATCAAATCTAGATGCTTTTGAGAGCACAAAGAACATTATTAATAATCACATCAGGAACACAGGCTTAAACTGAGATTGTCCTGGGAAATTCAGGGCATAATATGACCCTACCTATTTACACAGGTCTATATATTGTAAATGTTTGCATAAGCAAGGAGAAAATGTGTAAGGATATATACCAGGGTGTGAATTGCCTACCATAGTAGATGGAATTGGATGCATTTTGTGGGAAGGAAATTATTGTATAGCTTTATTGCCTACAAAAATAAATTTATTGCTTTTGAAATTTGAAATACCATTAAAAATTAAAAATAGAAATGATTTTTAAAAGGTCTCTCAACAATTTTAAGATACAAGTAGTAAATGTTTCACTTCACAGATGAGGAAATTTTTAAAAAAATGTTGAAATAAACATTTCTCAAGTATACACAGTGAGTAAGTTGCAGAGCTGGTACTGAAACATGTGCTAGTAAGCATTATACCACACTGCCTCCTGATTATATTCCCCATGAGAAGAGATCTTTGTTGAACATTGCCTGAATTCATGCTTCTCCATTATACATAACAGATAAAGATCCTTTGACAATTTCAATTATCAGAATTTTGTCCTTAGGGAACTCATAAATTAAGAACAGCATTCTTTGCATCTATTACTAGTGCAATCCTTTGTGGCATGCATCTCATAAATACTGTGCTTTTCCAAGTTGGAGTATCCAACTTATTCCAGTATATGTGAATTATAAATACTTTACCAGTATTAAACATATACAATTGCTTTAATTTTCAGAGACTCCAAATTTTCACTGATGTTCATGGAAATATACATTAAAGCATATTCAAATAAATATCAAATGAGAATATTTAAGTTAACTATAAACTTCCTAAATTATGACTAATGTAAATTAAGCATCTTTATTGTTAAGAAATGGCTTAGTTTCTGTAAAAATGAGAATATTTTGACATTAGATGACATTTCTTTTCTTCCTTTTTCTTTCTTTCTTTCTTTCTTTCTTTCTTTCTTTCTTTCTTTCTTTCTTTCTTTCTTTCTTTCTTTCTTTCTTTCTTTCTTTCTTTCTTTCTTTCTTTCTTTCTTTTTTTGCATTGACTACTTCATTGATGGGCTGGTGACTATTTAGCTGTCCCCTGCTCAGCCCCAGCCCCCTCAACAAAATCAACTACAGGTGAAATGAGACCTCCCATGAATATGCATGCACCAGCCCCTGCCAAGAGGCCTGTGGGACTAGATGACATATTTCTTTATTGTGTGTTTGGATTGTATAGACCACTTTTTCTGATCACAATGTAAAAAAAAATATGAGAAATCAATTATAGAAACAGCCAAGAACAAAACCCAGAAAAGACTTCTTTCTCTTGCATGTTTTGGTTTCACACATAGCATTTTCAATGCTCCCCTTCCCCTCAAGGAAGACTTATATAGTAGAATTTAAGATTCATTCAAAAGGTAATTATCAAGACTTTACCATTCACAAAGATCCATGTGAATAGATCATACAGGAATAATCACATAGTGTCTCCCAAACAGGGACAGTATAGAGAGCCATTTCCTGCCCAGGGATCAAAGGGAAAGAATGAATAACTGAACTTGGATACTCACAGACTCAGGAGAGGGTCCCCTGACCAGAACTGTTACTTTTGTTGGAGGAACACAACAATCCTTGGCAATTCTGCAAGAAGATAACTAGAAATTAAATACCCAAACCTCAGTTTCCTCACTCCAAGCCAGAGGGCAAAGGATTGATGAAATCCATCTATTTCAGCCACCAGAGACAAAGAAGGGGTGGAGATATCTGGAACGGCAAACAAAGAGAGGTACCACACTTCCTAAAACTAGAGCCTTGTTTTTGATTTATGGTTGATGGAAGATTGAATTTTGTACTCCAGAAAAAAGTGTTCTTAATATTAATCCCATTCCTCCTGGGTGTGACCCCATTGAAAATAGGACTTTTTGAAGATGTTATTTTTAGTTAAGATGGGGCCAACTGAATCAGAATGGATCTTAATTCTATCACTGTAGCCCTCCTTATAAGGAGAAAGCCACAGGGAGGAGTCAAAAGCAGCTAGTTAGTGGAACTGGAAGAGAAAGGAGTGAACATTAACATGTGACTGGAAAGCCAAGTAACCCAAGGATTGCTGGTCAGTCAAATTGCTACCAGCCCTGGGCATATGCAAATCTTCTAGCCTATGAAGCTGTGAGCCAATAAATTCTTGTTTACAGGCCAACCTATTGTGTGGAATTTGTTTTAGCAGCCTGGAAATTAAGAAAGGTTCTAGAATTTTTGTACCTAATAACCCTTCTTAAATTTACTCAAGCTCATTAAAAACACATGTTCAAACTGTTGCAATTTATCAGAAGATTTAAAAAAACTAACTGGCTAGAGAACCTTCTAAAATAATTTAAAAATTAGGAATGCAAATGCATATAAAAGAATTTTTAATTTCTTCCCCTGTGACTTATGACAAAATTTAAAAAATATTTAACTAGACACAATTTTAAAAATAAAAAATAAAATAAAAAATTCAAATGCATGTGAAACAATAAGCTAATCATTAGATACCAAATTACATTAAGTAATAATGAGTGTCTTCGTTTGTCAATTGCTGCCAATGCAAAAATACAAGAAATGGATTGGCTTTTATAAAGGGGATTTATTTGAAGTGAAAGCTTACAGTTCCAAGGCTGTGAAAATATCCAAATCAAGGCATCAGCAGAGATGCTTTCTCGCTAAAGGTTGGCTGCTAGCAGATCACATGGTGAAGCAAGGTGGTCTGCAGGTCTCTTTCTACTTTCTCTTGGAGCTCAACTGTGGGCCATCAGGCATATCTCCCTGGGCCTTGTCTCCTTGAGCCTCTCTGGGCTTTTCTGTCTTTCTGCATCTCTAGGTGAACCTGGAATCCTCTCTTACATGGCCAGGTCAAAATGGCAGAGCTCACTTTTCTGTGTGTCCCTTCTCTCTAAGTCTCTGTTTATATAAGGCTCCATTAAGTGTGGAGAACCAACCTGTGTCACACCTCACTGACTTAGTTCAAGCAAAAGCCCTAAAGCAATCTAATCAAGTGATCTAATCAGAGGTCCTTTAACTGAATGTAATGCAATCAAAGGGTCTCACACCCACAGGAATGGATTAGTTCAAAAAGATAATCTTTTCTGGGATTCACCAAATTAAAACTGTCATAATTAGATACTGTGTTTTTTTTTTTCTCCATTAGTCAGATTTTTCTTTTAAATGCTAATATCAAATGTTGCTAGGTTGCAGTAATAACATCAGTGTTATATATTTCAATTAAGCATATAAGTTGAAAGAAATATTATGAAACTGGATATTTTGACAGCCTTAAAATATTGGTAACTTGGTAACTATGACTCAGTCATTCCTCTTCAAGGAATCTACTTAAAGGAATCTATAAAGGATATTTGCATCTTGCAAACATGTTCACTGTTTATTGCACTGGTACTAAATAGGACAATTGCAAAATAAATTATTATGTCTCCATATAGGAATATGAGTTTTATTTACAAAAGCTTTTAAATGAAATGTAAAAATGCTTAAATTAAGTGCAAAAAGCAAAATTATTTTAAAAAGTATTCATAGAGGAAAGGAAATAAAACAAAGGGCAATAGTGGCTCTTTTGACATGGTAGAATTATTGGTGATTGCTATTACCTGTCTTATCTGAATTTTATGGATATTTTACATTGATCTGTGTTCCTTTTATCACTATAAAAATAAAGTAATTAGATAAGAGAAAATTAGTCAAATACATTCATCCAAAAGTTCTACCTAGAACTGTGGGTTAAAATCTTTTTAAATATACACAAACACACACAGATAAATATAAATATATACTATCTCTTTCTCTGTGTGTAACTATATTGTATAGAAAAACTATGCAAGAAAATTGGGTTTGTTGATTCTCTGCCACATATTATGTGTGCTTTATATCTTTGTAGGTACACACACACCTTTGTATGCCTTTTATATAAGGTAGTTTATATTACTTTTATGAGATTTTTGCAAAAGACTTTCAGAAAGTTCTAGGATTTTGTTTATTTGGTTCTTCTTAATGATGAGGATTAAAGTTTATGAACAAAGAAACAGATATTTTCCCCTAGCAATGTGAAAGGAAATAATAGGTCTTTCTCAAGTGTTCAAATCATCTTTTAAAAATCTACTAGAAGCCCAAATGCCATAAGGGTAACAGTTTCATTGTATCAAGCATCTGATTCTTGTGGAGGACACAGCATAATGATGACTAGGAAACTATTAATATTTTTCTTGACAGATGTCCTACTTTAGAATCAGGAAGGGCATCATCCAAGGGAAGTTACTTTATTCATGTATGCTCCCTTATCGCTTACAGTTGATTTGGAAGTTTTGTAGAACAAGGGATCTTTTACAAGTATATTCAGATGCATGAGGTTATACTATATTAGTAATTTGACATGATTTATCAGTTTTCAACAATAAACCATTTGAGGGGTATACTAAATAGATGAAAAAGATATTTGATGTATGAGTGTATGTGATTTTCTATGATTCCACTTTTATTTAGAGTTTATGAGTCAATATTTTTATGTTTTATTTGATGTTCACATGTGCATAATACTAGAAAGGGTAATCTATAAATAAGAGAAAATACATAATCAACAGTTAAAATCACTGCATCTCCTTAGTCACTATCCATTAATTTTTGTTTAAAATTTTTATCAATCTGTTTTACCATCAATGATTAGTCAACAAACCATTCTGTTCTAAAATCCATCTTTATATTAACATCCACAAAACAAATGTAATTGAACATCAGAGGGCTGTTGGTGTTCTGCTATTGACGTTTTAGCTCTAACATGAAGGTAGTAATTTAACATCATGCTATAAATAGAAAAATATAGTGGATTGCGTTGGCTGGTCTTATGTTTTTAATATTCCCTTCAGGGTAAGGAATTACATAACTTAATTACCGTGGTAGAATTTTCACTGTAGGGAAAATTGTTTGTTATTTCATTTGATGATAAAGTAGTCAGCTTCTCTACCATGGTGTCCTGTATATTACTAATTAAGCTATCCACTGGAATTTATTTAAAAGTTAGTGAAGGCACTGCTGCTATTACATTAAAGAAGGCAGCACAATACAATGCAAATTTACATTATGCATTTGTCAATTAAACATGTTTACGTTTCCCTCTCTAAAAATAGTTACAATTTATTCACAAAGGATTTCAGAGTAAAGCCTAAATCATTACAAGATTTATATGTTGTAGTTTGTTGAGTATTTTAGATTATAAAAGAGAAAGTAAATAGCAATAATAAATGAGGAAATATTAGTTATTTAAATGTCAATTTCTTAAAAATGAAAGCACATTTACAATATTTGTCTAAATGTATAAAAATGTCTTAATACTATGGAGCTCTCTGTTGATGACTAATTAATGACAAATTCCCATATTTTTCAACTACTAAAATTTAGTAGAGAATTTAGTAGATTATTATGAAGAAAATGATTTAGTAGTAATACTAAACCTTCAAGATGTTGAGAAAGATTTTATTATAAACAAGTATACCAAACACCTGAATACCTTGTATTTGTAATTTTCAATGTCATGCACTGTAGAACCCAAGGCCATCATTCATCATCTGAGTCCATCATACAATCTTTCAGGGGAGAAAAGCAACACACCAATTATTACAATTTATTAAATAATCCTAAATGTGAACGTGATGGCAAGGAAAGTGTAAAAGGAAGATAAGATATGGGGACCTGACATAGTTTGTTGAGGTATCAGGAAAGGCTTCCCTCTTGAAAGGCCTTCTAATCTGGCAACAGAAGGGTGAGTAAGGTTTAGTAAAACGCGTGGATGGGGTGGGGAGTATTGCATGCAGAGTGGAACAGCAAGTACTAAGACCTAGAAGGGGAAGAGATCATGGGCTATGGAAAGAAATTTTTTTTAAAAATCTAGAATGAATAGAAAGAAGATAGTGGGTAATCATTCTTCCACCTATTTGCTATGTGACCTTGAACTAGTCACTGAAGCTTTTCAGTGAAATTTTCTCTTTCAGAAACTTGAGAGCTGCCTAGAATTTGGTATTAAATGCAGTTTTAGGTTAGACCTCATATATTGCCATTTATGTAGGTAAAAAATGATCAAATGCTAGCAATTATATAGAGTTCAAGCCAATGTAATTTTAAGAGTTGTTACCAATTTCATATTTATGAAAGGTATTGAATTTCTGCAATTAAATTAGATCAACAGCAGTCCAAAATTATTTAAAACATAGCTCCTTTTCTGAACCAAGCGTTTTTAAACTCACACTTCTAAACTTCTAGCAGAGCTTCCCTTTATCATCCTTGCAAAACAGACCTTGCCCCTCAGAATCACTTGTCTGATGATGTCTGTATTTAAAGCTGTGGGTAACTTACTACTGCTGTTTTTAGCACTGCTTTGGCTGTCTAAATCTAGTCAAGACAAATTATACCTGGGCTTTGTTGGCAATAGTTGGAGCACTTTAGTGAGCCATCCCTTTGATAGTTAGATTATACTTGTCTTGCTACTTCAGTGTTAATGTAATTTGAGAGGCTTGTTGCTTGTTTCTGGTAAGTGTTGTGACTTAAAGATGAAAATATGTCACACTGGCTTGTTGGCTCTACTTGGAAAAGACATAGAACTGTCACCAGCAGGGAGGAAGAAAATGTTTCATCATCTACATTAAACTCTAAGGATTTACAAGATCTGCTGTATAAACAAAGTTGAAGTACTTTTTGTTCACTAACTTCTTGCAACTCCAAAATAAGAGGTACTCTGGGCCCCATTTTTTCATAGCTATAGAAGGATAATTGTTTAAGAGAAAAGTTTTCCCCCTAGAAAAGATTGGCTTATCACTTTTGTGACATTTCAGGAAAAAAATAGGCAGAATAAATATCCCATTTGGAAAGGAAATAACAGGAAATTCCCATTATGAGATAAAACTCTGTCCTCTGAAAATACATTCCCACTTGAAATAAGTTCCTTATATTTTTAGAGAAGGATGAATTTGTACTAGAACAAAAGAGAGAAATAATGATAATATAACAAAAAGAAATCACTTCCAAAGATCTCTCAAGAGTCACCAAGTAATATGCATATCAACTAAGTTGTGACCGTAGGGAGGGAAAGTTAAGTTTATTTCATATTGATCCTCCTGGCTATTTAATATATAATGAATATAATTATACTTATATTCATTTCAAAATATTATTAAAGTTATTTTTGTACTATTATATCTCAGTGCTCTGATCAATAAACAATGTGTGCCAGGTTTAAGATAGATGTCTTCAGTCCTTAAATTCTTAAAACATCCACCTTTACCATGGATGGTCTACATACTAGGATTGAGTCTGAGGTAAAATGCATATGATGCAAATTATCACCTTCTTTTAGGTTGGCTTTTATTTAAAGAAATGAGGTCAGAATATATTGTATGCTCAAATCTGGTAGGATTTTTATTTTGGTAGTATTTGTTTGTTATAGTTATTGTTTTTGCTATTGCCAGTTTTTCCCATTTCACTTTCATCTGTATTTCAGATTTTAGAACTAGATTATCTGCCAGGCGTGGTGTTTGTTGATGATGTGAATTTCCATTTGCTTCTGAGCCTTCATGAGTAATTTAGTGAGAAGCTGGGAGAGATTGTATTGGTAGATATATGCAAAATGCAAATTTGAGCCAGACTTTAAATAAAATCTGTAAGTTATATTTAAATTAAAAAATTCTGTATGCTGAGAGTAAATGGATTTAAAGATCAAGAGAAATGGAATAACTAATAAGCAAGGGAAGACAATGGCATCATAATAGAAAACATACTACCTTTAATGTGTTAAGGAAGATTTATAGACTAATATAAAGGGAAGGGAGAAGAGAAATGGCATACAATGACATGGAGAAGAGAAAAAATGTGAATTCATGTCACCGCATTAATTTCCTTTGTAAAACAGTATAGATTAGATGTGCTTACTAAGATCTAAACTAGATTAGCCGGTCAACATATATTTTAAGTAGGCCATTTCGGTTCCATTTTGTTGTTTTTTTCCAAATGTGTTCTTTGGTCCAGGAACCCAAGTGGAGAACTGACAAATAAGGTTGATTCAGGATTGACTATTGGATGAAAATTCTAGTATAACATTTTGGATATAATAGAATTTTATGGGAATCATTAAATGATTGAAGAAGTATAGTAAGTTTGAAATTGAGCTAAGTGGACCCAGACAGAGTGGAAGTCAGAAAAGTGATTATACTGATGATAGGATAAGGGCTCTATGAGGTTTTGGTGGGGGCAGAGATAGCATGGCACATGGTGGAGAGGTTATGTTTGTTGGCAAGCCCTAAGGTGACACCATCAAGGTGGATAGCTAAGTTAGAAGAGAACTGAAGGTAAATGAAAAAAAGGAGGACAAGAAACAACAATTGATATCTTAGATGGGATTTCAATATGGATATTCACGTTGCTAAACATGTGAAAAAAAAAGATAACTGTAGGAGAAAAGAGACTCGGGTACTGCTTTTAATGAGAAAGTTGTAAATGGTTTGTGGAGAATAAAAATTTGTGGTGAAATGATTTGGAAAAGGACATAAAAGAGCCTAGTATAATACACCTGTCCCCCAAATCTCCTACCCACACATTGACAGTAGATTCCTCAAGTTCTGAAATTTTGTCTTATGTATCTAAATATTCCTAATTCCTAAGTAGTTATGATGAAAGTAAATGTTCAATTAAGTCTTGTTTAATGAATGAAAGAAAATCTTTTTGTAACAGTTGAAATTATTAGAATTTACTATGCATTATCATTCAATTATAAATTTTCATGTATGGTCATTTGTGCTTTTCACCAAATTTTTACAGGTCTCCTTTCTACATTGCAAAAATGTATTTTCTCCACAAATTGTAGTTAGACATAGCTATATGATAACTATATGACTTGCTTTCATAAAAATAATTAATGTGAGAAAAAGTCTTTAGAAGCTGAAGCATTAGACATTGCCTTCTCTATCCCCCTGACTCAGTTACCAGCAACGTTCTGAGTAATATCGGCACCATAGACTTGTAGAGGACAATACACAATAAAGCCTCAAGCTGTTCTGCAATACTGAATGATCTATGGTCATTCCATATTCTTACAAGACAGTCAATTGGCAAGAGACTTATAGCATGAATAAGAAATATATCTTATTATTACAGCTATTAATATCCTAGGGTTGTTTTTTCACTGCCAGATAATCTAGCTTATTTTAACTAACACAATATGTAACTGATTGCTCACAACTAAAAATGTATAGTAATACCCTCATTTTTATATATGAGAAGACCTAGACTCATTCAAGTTAAGAAGAAGCAAAGGAGATCTTGAGGTACTAGTTTATCCTTTATAGCTTAAAATATCAATGATATGATAACCTCCTTGATGACACACTAATCCAAACATAGTTGTGTAATTCTAACCTTCTATTCCAAGAATTAATGTGATCTAGGTAGAAGAGATACAATGAACATGGCAGAGAACATGAGCCAGGGAAGAAATTCAGCATCACAAATTCTGAATATTTTTACTAGAAGAACTTGAAATTTCTTAAAAACAGCAATGGACTAATGCAACAATATGTGAGCAGTAGGTCCAGACAAGTTGAAAATTAAATACCCAGAGATGTTTAGAGCAGAACGGAAGGAAATGTTCAGAAAACAGAACAGCTAACTTTGGACATCATGTTTTAATTTTTTTTTACTATGTATACACACACACACACACACACACAAACATATACACACAATCTGCATCACACCTATTTGTTACATTAAACCAAATAATTGTAATCTTGAAAATATGTGATTTTAAAAGTTCTTAAAAACTGATGCCTATATTGTCCTCCACTTTTTTATGTTAAAAATTTAGGTTTTAAAAAATCAAAATTTAAAATACTTTAAAAAAGATTTCTGATAGTATATTCCCAAAGGAACATTTAACATTTAAATAATCTTTCCAATCCCTTAGCTCAGGTGAATTGCATATCAAGCAATTCTAAATGAAGCCTTATATATTAAAACCATGTGTTTGATAGGAATTGTAAGATAAATTCCCATTTATCAAGGTAGAAAGAATGGATATTAAGATATGATGTCACAGCTGGATGTTGAATACAAAGCTCTAAGAAGTTAAAACACATAGTTCAACTTTTCATAAAGTTGTTTCATTCTCTGGCAAGCAATTTCAATAGTAATTATTCAACCAAATCCAAGTCACTTGGATATTATAGTTTCTTAACTTAAAATTCACACTGGTAATGAAATTTCAACCTCAAAATGATTAATTTGAGTTCATACTTAACTGTCCTCCTAGTCAAGTTTCCATAAATAGGTGTGAAATAATATTGGAAAATGAAAATAATGTTTACAATTTGGAGGTATTCTCTTCCTAACACTGCACATTAAGTGCCTTTTAAAGTGAACCATTGAGAGTAAGCATTAGTTTCAGGTAAAGGGATTTATACCACATCTTTACCTAATTCTTTCATGCAATCCTCAGGATCCAGTGCCTGAAAAGTGCAAATGGACTTCTCTTTGCAACCTATCTCCCTTTCAAGCTAGCAATCCTTTCTCTGGAGGTATTTCTGAATGCTGATGCTAATTGCCATCTAAAGAGATCCTCAATGAATAATAGTAAGATGCTCATAAATTCTAGGTTCTTTCTATGACAGTTCAATACAGTTCCTAGAATTTCAACTTTATGGAATACTTAATAAAATGTAATATAAAAGGATATAAGAGTATAGGAAAAATACAAAGAAATTTAATTATATTTTAAACAATACATTTGCTTTAATATTAGTGGTCATACAAAATATACTTTTATATGTTTTAATATAGGTATACTTCATTTTATTGTGCTTTACTTCATTGAGTTTCACAAGTCTTACAAATTGAAGGCTTGTGGCACCCCTGCAACAAGTAAGTCTGTTAGTGCCATTTTTCCAACAGCATGTACTCATTTTTTGTCTCTGTGTCACATTTTAATTCTTGCAATATTTGAAATTTTTATATTATTATTATATCTTTTATGGTGATCCATGATATTTGATGTTACCATTGTAATTGAGTTGGGGCACCATGAACCACACGCATATGAGTGCAGATTTAATTGATAAATAAATCTGACTTTATCAATTTATTGATAAAGCTCCATCCACTGGCTGTTTCCCATCTCTCTCCCACTGCTTGCACCTCTCTATTCTCTGAGACACAACAATTTTGAAATTAGACCAATTAATAACTCTACAATGGCCTCTAAGTGTTCAAGTGAAAGGAACACTTTCTCTCTCTCACTTTAAATTAAAAGCTAGACATGATTAAGGTTAATGAAGAAGGCATGCTGAGAGCCAATACAGGTCAAAAGCAATGCCTCTTGCACCAAAGTTAACCAAGTTGTGAAGGTAAAGGAAAAGTTCTTGAAGGAAATTAAAAGTGCTACTCCAGTGAACACAGGAATGATAAGAAAGTGAAACAGACTTAATGCTGATATGCAGAAAGTTTGAGTGGTCTGGATAGAAGATCAACCCAGACACAACATTCCACTAGTCCAAAGCCTAATCTAGAACAAGGCCCTAACTCTCTTCAATTCTATGAATGCTGAAAGAGGTAAAGAAGCTGAAGAAGAAAATTTTGAAACTGGCAGAGGTTGGTTCATGAGGGAAGGAAAGAAACTATCTCCATAACATCAAAGTGCAAAGTGAAGCAGCAAATCCTGTTGTTGAAGCCGTCGAAAGTTATCCAGAAGACCTAATTAAGTTGATTGATGAAGGTGGCTACACTAAACAACAGGTTTTCAGTGTAGATGAAAAAGCCTTCTATTGGAAGAAGATGCCATCTAGGACTTTCATTGCTAGAGAAGAGACATCAATACCTGGCTTCAAAGCTTTAAAGGACAGGCTGACTTTCTTGTTAGGGGCTAAGGCAGCTGGTGAATTTAGGTTGAAGCCAATGCTCATTTACTCTTTCAAATATCCTAGGGCCCTTAAGAATCATGCTAAATCCACTCCGCCTGAGCCCTATAAATGAAACAATGAAATCTGGATGACAGCACATCCGTTTACAACATGGCTTACTGAATATTTTAAGCCCAATGTTGAGACCTGCTGATCAGAAAAAAAAAGATTCCTTTCAAAATATTACTGCTCATTGACAATGCACCTGGTCATCCAAGAACTGTGATGGAGATGTACAATGACATGAATGTTTTCATGCCTGCTTACACAACATCCATTCTGCAGCCTGTAGATCAAGGATCATTTTGACATTCAAATCTTATTATTTAAGAAATACATTTTGTAATGCTATAGCTACTATAGATAGTGATTCCTCTGATGGATCTGGGTAAAATCAATTGAAAATTTTCTGTAAAGGAGTCACCATTCTAGATGCCTTTAAGAACATTAGTGATTCATGGGAGGAGATAAAAATATCAACATTAATAGGAGTTTGGAAAAAGTTGATTCCAACCTTTATGGATGACCTTTAGGGGTTCAAAACTTCAATGGAGGAAGGAACTGCAGATATGGTGGAAATATCAAGAGAACTAGAATTAAAAAGTGAAGTCTGAAGAAATGACTAAATTTCTGCAATCTCATGATAAAACTGGAACAGATGAGAATTGCTTCTTATGGATGATGATAGAAAGTGGTTTTTTGAGATAGAAACTACTCCTGGCAAACATACTGTGAACATTGTTGAAATGACATCAAAGGATTTAGAACATTGTATAAACTTTAGTTGATAAAATAGGAGCAGGTCTTGAGTAGAATGACTCCAATTTTTAAAGAAGTTCTACTGTGGGTAAAATGCTATCAAACAGCATCATATGCTACAGATAAATCTTTCATGAAAGGAAGAGTCTATCTATGTGTCAAATATCCCTGTTTTCTTATTTTAAGAAATTGCCACAGCCATCCCAACTTTCGGCAACCACCACCCTGATCAAACAACAGCCATCAATATTGAGGCAAGATCCTATACCAACAAAAAGATCATAATTTGCTGAAGGATCAGATGATCTTTAGCATTTTTACCAATAAAGTATTTTTAATTTATGGTATGTGTTTAAATTGAAAGCTAGAAAAAATTCTATATATGTAGAAAGAATACTATTGCACACTTAATAGACTTCAACATATTGTAAACACAACCTTTAAATGCACTGGGAAACCAAAAAATTCATGTGATTCCCTGTAGTATATTTGCTTTATTGCAGTGATCTGGAACCAAAGCTACAATAAGTCCAAGGTATCCCTGTATTTAAAAAATTTATTTAGAGTATCCAAATACAAGAAAAATAAAATTTTAAATAATTAAATAATTCACTAGCATACCCAAAGAAGATAGAACATACAATGGTAAAGAAAATATATCAGTTTAAAGAGTATAACAATTTTCATCCTTGTACATAAAAAAAGAAACCTCAGTTTAGGAAAATTAACAAAATGCTGTGCTGAATGATAATGCATGGAAATGTTTATTCATCTCTGGACAATAAGTGAAAGAGAATGCTAAATGAAATGAGAAATGAGAAAAATGCTAAAGGGAAATATGAAGAGGAACATCTTTCAACTGTCAACAAGAATGACTTACTGTGTTTTTTAAAGCATGAAATTCAAATTGTAATCAAATAGAGAAATCTGATAAAATAACAACCATCTTATGTATTTGAGCTATTTTGTGCTCATTGTTCTTAACACCCAATGATATCAATTAGATTACAAAGATTTTTCCTATAGAAATGACTGAATAGAAATTGGACAGAAACTAGTAATACTTAAAGTGTGTAATGCTAGAATAAGTAGGCTTTGGTCAACAGATACCTGTATCTGCAAATGAGCTTTATTTCTTTAGGTGTTATATTTGTTGGATTAGCTCTTTACTCAGTTATCTCCATTGTGTAAGTTTCCGCCCCCCCCCATGTCTCCCTATTCTCGTCCTCTTCCTCCTCATCCTCCTTCACCTTCTTCTCCTCCTCTTCCTTTTGTTCCTCATCCTCCTGCATTGTATAAATTATTTGTAATCTGTATACATCATTTTTATAATACCAATTGTCTTAGTTTGTCAGTCTGCTATATCAAATATCACACAATGGGCCTTAAACAATGAGAATATATTGGCTTACGGTTTTGAGTTTACAAGAAGTCCAAAATCAAGGCATCATGAAGGCAATGCTTGCTCCCCAAGTCTGTAACACTCTCATATTGGGTGCCAGTGATCTTTAGCTTCCTTGGCTCATATCCCTGCCTCCTGTCGTATTGTGATGTCCTCTCCTTTCTCTTCATGGTTCTGTTGACTTCCATCTTCTAGCTCGTCCTTGTGGCTTTCTATATCTGAATATCTTCTGTTTATAAAGGACTCTTGTAATCTTGATTAAGGCCCACCTTCATTCAGTTGGGTTGCACCTTAACTAAAATAACATCTTCAAGAGATCCTTTTTACAATTAGTTCACCCACCCAAGAATGCAGATTAAGATTAAGAATATGTCTAAATTGGGGTACATAAAACAGTCTAACACACTCTGAATAATTTTAAACAATAGACAATTATTATTTATTGTCCTCCTTTCTATCCTCCTCCTCCTCCTCCTCTTCCTACCTCCTCTTCTTTATTTAGTTGTTAAACTCTCATATGTACTAAAACAAATTCTAATATTCTGATGGGGTTGTCAGTGAATTTGATTTCTGAGAAGTTGAAGTTGAAGTTGTAGCTGCCATAAATTCTAGAATTAAAAGGAGAGAGAAGTAAGACAGTATATTTGTTTTATATTTTTGTGGTACATTAAATAGATAGTGTTATTTTATTTTTATATTTGGAGAGATTGAGGCATAGTGAAAAACTCAGGATGTTTAAGTTTACATAACTATTAAATGTCTGAGTCTAGGTTAAAAGCCATATCTACTAACCAAATAGGATGAGGTATTTCTACTACACTGTAGACCTCCTTCAAAGGAGAGAGCATCTTCAGCCTCTCTGATAAAAATAAATAAGCAATGTATAGATAGATAGGAAGCCAAAGAATATGAAACTATATGACAGATCACTTCCCTCCCTTAGTGGCGCTCTCTGGATATCTTTCTCTCTTTTACGAAACTCAATATTAGGGGCCACAGTCAGCATTAGAAGGTACATTTTATTAGGTTAGCTTTAAAAAATATGTCACAAAGATTAAGTCTTGATAACTTTGACTGCAAGCATATTTTAAACATTGAAATAAAGCAATGGGTAGATTCTGAAGTAGTCTTTAGTTGATGTTTTAAATAACAAAATATTTGCAATAAAAATGATCATTGAAAACATCATCAATTTTTGTATCAAATCCTGTACCTAAAAACTTGCAGTATATATTTTTATTGAGCATACGGTCTGAAGAAGGAAATAAATTAAATTCTCTTTCTTCTAGTAGCTCCCTTTCTCAGATGACAAGAAATATACTTTCCATTTTGTCCTGATTGCTAAGAATCTTGGAACTGTTGGAATTTGGTCTTTTATTATCTTTGTTTGTATGTGGTTATGTGGGTGCATATATTTTTATTCAAATGTACTGCAAATAATTTTTAGCACTTGTTTGGTACAAACAAACATACAAAATAAATGTGTGAAAAATATTTTGGTGTTATAACAGATGCCCACTTTTAAAAAACGCTTTTAATGTATTTTATTAAAAATGTTGTATCTTAAGATAATTCCCCCTTTTTTTTCTTTCTTAGCAATTGAGACAATTCCAAGTCTATTGGTATACTAACTTTTTCTTATATTTTTTCCCTTCTTAATCTTTAGAAACGGAGCTTATTTAAAAAGAATTTTAGAGATATTTTACTCTAAAACCCTAGGGGTTATTTTATTGCCATCAACATAGTGTCTGACAACAAACTGAGTTTGCATGTCTTGCTGATGCAAAATAGTTGCAATTAATCTTAAGTTGAATGTATATGGTGGTTTCAGTTTAATTCTTAATGAGCTATACTAATAAAATTACCACAGAGAATTGATGAGTAGCATTTAATTAGCAGATGACAGGTTGATCTCAAAGACCACAAGATCTAATTGCTCAAAGACATGGTGATTCTTGAGAAAATTATATGCAATATAGGAAAAACATAAAGTGGAACAATTATTTAGTTTGTTTAAGCACAAGCCACAGAAGATAATGGAGGGGAGTTATTAACATTTGAAGTGTTCATTGACAGTAGTATTGCAGAGTGGTAAAGAGCAGGTTAAGGGTCAGACTGCATAGTCTGAACTCCTAGCTCCTTTTCTACCTTAGGCTGGGTTGCCTAGGAAGCAGAGATCAAGCAAAGATCTTAGCACCATTGCTTTATTAGAAAACAGGAGCAAGTAAAAAGGGAAGTGAAGCAAGGAAAGAGAGAGAGCAAATATATGGATACGTTTCTAAACTGACTGTCATGTAATGCCAAGCTTGTCTCAAACTCAGGGGGATATCTTCCCAAAGATAAAAGGATCAAATGCTTCTTAGGACACTTATTAAGGAAGAAATGGAAAAAAATATATATTCTCTGGTTTCCACCTCTTATTGATCCAATTTCATCTCCTGAGTATTAGTTCACCTGCATTTCTTGGTTCATGTCTGTGGCATTGAATAGACACCCAGCATCTCATTCTTCAGGGAACAAGGATGCTCCCAGGCAGGAGACCCATGGGGTTTGGAGCATCCACTCTTTTTTTTTTTTTTTTTTTTTAATATAATAAACTATTTTAAAAGAAGTTTTAAATTTCAGAAAAGTTACATTGAAATTGTAAGGATTCTCCTATACCCTTCCCCCCTCCCTCTCCCACATTTTCCCCTATAACATCTTACAATAATGTGATACATTTGTTGCAATTGATGAATAAATATTGAAGCATTGCTACTAACCAAGATCTATAGTTTTCATTGTGGTTTATACTTAATTCCAGTGCCCTAAAAATACCCTAGGATCCACCTATTGCCCCCCCCCACCCTCGATTCCTCAATACTACATGTTCTTCCTTTACTACAATACTAATAAGTTTACTTTGTCCACAGTTGCATTCCCCTTATGTTTATTCATTCCTCAACCTTGAGGATTTTGGGATGGTGATGCCTGCTCTCTGTCAGATTGAGAGGGGCCTTAGATTTTATGAGCAGATGGAAGGAAGAGTTTTGCTTGCAGTTGTAGATACTCTCTGTTTTAGGGGATAGGGGTTGTCCATCATCATCATTTTGTTAGTTGTCCTGGGCGAGTCTGATGAACTGGAGAGTAGATATTGGCTGCATCTCTGCTGAGATTCAGGGCTCAACTGGCATATAAACAGACCTAAGATTTAAGTCTCTGAGACATGTATTTAACAGGTATAGTGCTAATTATAGGCAGAAATAAAAGGGTAGAAGAATCATATGTAGGGAAAATATAAATCAGTGTAACCCTGTTACATTGAGGAAATTAGTTGTCATATATTTCAAGGTAAAGCCCACCAACAGGGTGTTGATTTCAAGGGGTTGTGTGTCTTGCCTATGGTGTCCAGATGGCTCTAGAGCCCTCGCAGCACCCTTATTTGGGGCTTTGTTCAAAGTGGCAGTTAGTGAGATCTGCCTGAGATATGCATGAGTGCAACCTCAAGAATGACCTCCTGACTCATTTTGAAACCCTTAGCTGTAAAAACTCCTTTGTATTTTATGTTTCCCCCTTTTGGTCAAGGTCTTTTTCCAAAGGCATCACTGATTGGTGTTGTGTATTAATCCCTCAGTACCCGGGAGGCTCATCCCTAGGAGACATGTCTTATGCAGGGGGATGCGGGGGAAAGGTAGAACATTTATTTGCTGAGTTTGGCTCAGAGAGAGACCACAGTTGAGTAACAAGGAGGTTTTCAGAAGATAACTCTTGGGCAATAGTTATTATTAGCCTACATTTCAATTTTACAAGAATAAGGTTCATAGTTACATGCATTATAATTGAGAGCTTAACATATCAGTCTGTTTTCTTTTTTTAGGCACTGGCTATGTACTCAAGAGATTCTTGTACCTTTACTTGAGAACATAGCAGTACTCTGCAGGATGGGAGTTTAATAGTGTGTTATTTATTGTGTGGGTCTTCACCCACTGAGATAACACCCTATGACAAGATGAATGCATTCATATTCCATAGAAGCATGCCCCAGGTGCACCCTTTCCCACACATCTCTCCACTACCGACACCCTGTACAAGTGACTCTCTCCTGCCATATTTTCCAAAAGAATATTCCCACAATTGTATTTTCAACCACAGACCTCCACCTCTCCAGAGTTCACCTGTTCCTTCCTCTGGACTTCCCTCCCCCCAGTTCAACCCACCTCCCAAACCTGCTCACTCTCACCCTCCAACACTGTCGACCCCACTCACATCCCTGCACCATCATCACCCTTATCCACTTTCCCTTTCCACCTTGTCATAAGTTATGCCCAGATTGAGCATCAGCTCACCACTCTTGACTCCATTTCTATCTCCTGGTAACCTATCTTCTAGACTTTATCTCTGTGAGTCTGCTCAATATTTCCTTAGGTCATATAAGTGAGAAGTCATACAGTATTTGTCCTTTAGTGACTGGCTTACTTCATGCAACATAAGGTTTTCGAGATTCATCCATGTTGTTGTGTGTGTCAGTACTTCATTCCTTCTTCCAGCTAAGAAATAGTCCACTGTAGGTGTATACCACAATATGCTTATCCACTCATCTGTTGAAGGACACTTGGGTTACTTCCAAATTTTAGCAATAGTGAATGATGCCACTATGACCATTGGTGTGCATATCAGAGCCTCCATTCTTGGGTTGTAGCTGATGAAGCTGGTTGGAGACTGCACAGAGTGGGTTATCTCTAGAGCATCTTAGACTGGAACAAGTAGCTACAGATTCTAGAGACAGGTGAGGTTTAGATGATCTGCAGTTACACATAAAAAATATGTGCTTTACCTCCCCTATCTACTGATGTACTCCTGTATTATCCACATACATTAATACAGTATGAAACCTCAAAGGTTGTAAGATTTCTTTGCTTCTTCTCTAAGAGGGTAAGTACAAGTCCAAATAGTGACAGAATCTTTTTAAAAGATGACATATTGAGCCAATCCATCTGTGAAGCAGGCCCAGATTAATTTATTTTTCTTCTCTACCAATTGTTCACAGAAAGTTTCCTATAAGGGCTTAGGTATGAGCTTGAGGGAAAGATGTCAATATAGATATTGTAGAGGTAGATGAGATGGGGGTCAGGGTCACAAGTTCACGCAATTTATTCATGCTTTCTGGACCTAGTTGGGCCAGATCACAAATATATCATTTCCATTATACAATGAGTTGTTGCTACACTTGCCCAAAATGATGACTCAGTGGCTCTAATAATACCCAAGTTACACTAGGCAGTTGTGGTCACATATTCATTTTGTGTCCCATGGTCAGGATATATTTCTATTAGGTCCTAATAGTTTATCAAGAGGATTTTGTTGTTGTTGTTGTTTCTTTTCTTTTTTTCTTTTACCAATAGAAATCTCTAAGTTCTTGTTGCAGAAAACTTGACTTTGCTCTATAATATAGGGATCTACATATCAATTTTCCTACTGGCGCTTGTCAGAAATTCCATATAGCTTCCTTACTATACCAAGATACCTCTAATACTCTCATATCTGCTGGGTCACATAGCTTGAGTGACAGGGCAGCTTGTGCCACTGCCTTGCCCTTGCACAAAACACTTTTTTGCTCTTGGCTTCCCTGAAAACTGGCAGCCTTGTAAACCACCCAATCAATGGTTCAGAACAGTATTTTAAAGTATTCTAAAGTATGGTAGATGCTGTCTCCAAAATCCAAAGAGGTACACTAAGCACTGTAGTTAGGATGTGTGAAGTGCATCAAATTTTCCTTTACCTCAGAAGGGATGTCCTGATATGACCCAGTCCACTTGCACCACTAAAATATTCATGAATATGTTAGGCCTTAGATCTTTAATAGGAATTTCTTTCACTCTCTGGCATTTATGTGTCTTCCTAGGACATACAGAACATTTGCTAGTTCCTGATCATTGGGTCTAATTAGCAATTATAGTAGAACAGCTTGATGTTCTGTAGAATAGCAAGAAGATCAAGGTTCCTTCAGAGCATATCATGAAAGTCAGCATGAGAGTCAACATTGGCCTGGGGTAATCAGTGAATGTGTACTGCTGCCCCTGTTATGTGATAACAAATTGCTTTTCATTCCTCCTACTGTGCCAGGAATCAAGAAGAATCCCGTAACCAAATCAGTCCATGCATGCCAAATGCCAGAAGCTAAGTGGAATTGCACCAATAAATATACTATATTTTGCATGTGTTTACAATTAGGGTTAAAACATGGGTAAGTGCCTATACAGCCATTTAACAAATAGGATCATTTCTTTTTCTTCATAAGTCTGGAAAGTGAATTGAATGGGGATTTCATTGGAATCACCATTCTTGCATTCCTTGAGTGTTTGATGGCCTACCTTTGTGTTGCTCCAAATAGAGGAGGTCTTCTGCTTGGGCCTTCCTGCTATAATGGCTCTTATTCCACTGTCATAAATCCGTGTGAGGATTTTTCCAGTTGTTAAGTATATCAGACTCAATTATATACTTGGGGACCAGAGAAATAACTGTAGGGGGTATTTTGTGGACATGTTGGATACATTGGGATCAAATTTGGGCCAAAACTCCATTTATCTCCTGGTGTCCAAGTCCTCCACCAAATTGGATAACTATGATGGTTTGGTGGTGCATTCTCAACTTGTGCATCAAAATCTATTCTAACATTACTACTTCATTGGATCTTTTTCTCCTTCCTTCATACTTTGGCAAGGAAGTTTGGAATTCCACATCATTTACTGTAGGTTATAATTGCATTCAAACTCCAGAGAATCGTCTCAACAGATATGAAGACTGATTTCACTCCTTGACAGAACAATCAATCTTGATCACTCCACAGTCAATAAATTCTCCCATAATAGAGTCCTTGCTATGGTATGATGTCCACTTCCCCACACAAGGCTGAGGCTGCTCACAGTGTTGGCTGATGGCTCACAGCTTGTTCCTCTTTAAGGATTGCCTTTGGCCAATGAGAACCATCTCACTCAAGTTCTCCGCCCCCCCTTCAGGGGTTAGTCTACATGTCACATTGAGTAACTGGTCTATGAAGGGGTTCAGAACCCCATCCTTGTGCCTTAACTTGGGATGATAATGAATGGTCATTCAGCACCAGAATTTCCAATGAAATCCCCTGAGACCCTTTGTATCATAAATCAACTCCTCCTTTTGTCTAATTCTGTTCCCCTCATACCTTTACAACTGTTATGTCTAATAGCACTCTCCAAAGAAACTCTTGCATGCAAATATCCATTTCACAATGTTTCTCTGGAAACCCTACCTAGAAGCATACCCAGTTTGACCTATAAGATCCTCTACTACAATTATCACCCCCAGTTCCTACCCAGTACACATTAATCAGTTTCTCCAATTCTGGTGGTGATTGAATGACTTTTTCCTGGAGGTAGAATTGAATTTCCTGCTTTGTAATCAGCCTGGAAACAATAAATGGTGGCAGGACACTTCCTAAATAGCACAAACACCATTTTGGGAGATATTGGCATCCATGAGGTCTTTGTATGCTTTCCAAGCCAGAAAAACTGATTTTCTCTGGCAAGAAGGAGGGTAGAGAATTCAGGGAAATATGGAGCTCAAGATTCTCTGGTTTATCCACACAAATGTTCATACCCCAATTCACAAAATATTCTTTTCAACCAAGAACCTGTATTAAATATATTAGATTTCTCAAGGCAGCATATGTTGTCTCCTTTGTAGTGCTGTCTCACTTAAATTTAAATCATGGGTCTGACTTTCCGCATAGAATGCACTGCACTCATAGGAGATCAGACTTCCCTTAAATGAAACCACAGATATCCTCTGGCTTTCACAGATTGTCTCAAGTTGGCAATCGGCTTCTCTAAACTTATAATTATTGTGAGTATAATCAATAGCACTGAAATGTATATGTGAATGTGGTTAAAAGAAGAAACTTTAGGATGCATATATTACTAGAATAAACATTAAAAGATAAAATATAGAACTGTACAACATAGTGAGCCCTACTGTAGACAATGGACTATAGTTGATAGTACGTGTGTGAGAAAGTTCTTTCATGAATTATAACATATGTCTGATACAAATACAAGGTGGTCATAATAGGGTGGTATAGGTGAAAATACACCTAAAGTAAATAATGGACAATAGATAGAATTATTTTAATAATCTTTCATCAGTTGAAACAAAGGTGACTACTATTAAACACAGTACAATTATCTTTAAAAGTGCTATCATCAATAGTAACAAATGTCCCACACCAATGCAAGGTGGTGGTGGTGGGGTAGTGTACAGGAAAAACAAAAGCACAGTACTAGGCACATTGTAAGTTCCAAATAAAAAATTATTTCTCCTCTTCTAAAACACAAAGTCCAATGCCATTAACAAAAGCCAGCTCAATCCACGTTCCTTAAAATTTTCATTGTCCCCACACCATTTGAGCATACAGCCACTGCATATCCTAAATAAATCTTATCTTTACCTGCACCTCATCCTGATTAACCACAGAGGAAAGCCTTAGTAATTGTGATGCCATAGCATACCAGACCTCATCACCAGTCCTACCTAATACCAGAAAGGGGCCCTTACTGGTGTTAGACTCGTCAGTAAGCAGCTCTAATATTAGCCTGAATTAGCTTTCTAGGCCCATTTCGGCACCAAGCATCTTCAATGGAGTTTCTTAGAAGGAAAGCTGAAGTAAAGGCTTATGTGTTATTGATGAATATAATTCCTGGAAGCAGGAGAGAGGACAAAAGGTAGTGAGGCAGGGAAGGAAGAAGAGCTTATACATGGGTGTGCTCCTAAGCTTGACCACCACTTGGGATCAAGTTTGATTGAATGCTTGATCTCATGGGAATATCTCCCAAGAAGACATAAACTACTGTATCACAGGACAGTCCATACCTGGGAAGGAAGAGAGAACATATTTTCCGCTGGTTCCTGTCATTCAGTCAAAGGTTAACCTAAAGAGTGATAATTACTTCTCATTTCCAGGTTATTTAGGTATAGGCACCAAATGATCCCATGGTGTCATATGTTTCTGTATCAGCACGGAAACCTAGGGCAATGGCCAAAGTTGTGCCTTGGGCCTATAAGGAGAGGAGTTAAAATGCTGTAGCCATTTGAATTTGATCTCAGACCACACAGGAAATTCCCGTGGCAGTAACTGGGGCTGCAACAAGTGGCCAAAGGCTTTTAGAACACATAAAACAAAAAAGATCTGGAGAGACACATAAGTGATATCTGATAAAACTACTTATTAGCTGTGTTGTATCCTGGGATTTACTTTGCTACTTTGACTGTATTGTATAGCATGGGGGTGATAATTGTGCATTCTTAACTGGTTGCTCTTTGAATTATAAGATATCTTACTTGAAAATATTTTTCTCAGTGCTTGGACCCTACAATAAATTTTTTTTTTTTTTTTTTAAAGATTTTATTTATTTATTCATTTATCCCCCCCTTGCTGCTTGTACTCGCTGGGTCAGCTAACCACGCCGTGCGGGCGGGCTTGCCTTCACCAGGAGGCCCCGGGAACCGAACCCAGGGCCTCCCATATGGTAAACGGGAGCCCTACTGATTGAGCCACAGCCGCTTCCCAATAAATATTAACTATTGTTGCTATTTTCATGAAATAAAATTCTGATAACCTAAAAAATAATCCTCAAAATGTCCCTAGTTTTAATGATATTCTTTTAAAACTACTGTGTATATAGAATATTGGAAAATATTGTTGGTAGGATCTGAGGTATTTTTTTGTCATGGGCTGTGATGGAAATATTTGCTAAATATTGAACCTGAACTGGGCTTCTTATTTATATTGAACAATCGAGATCACCAATTTGCAAGATAACCAAGATGAAGGAAAATAATATCTTTTTCTCTTGTCATTTCCATAGAAATAGAAAGATCCAGCCATACATTTTAATAGATGCAATTCAGACTAGAAATGCTGATAGACTAGTATGCTTTCAAGATTAAGACAACTACCTATATGCATGTTACAGTGGAAATCAAAAGGTTTTGCAATCTTGGAATGCAGTATCCTTTTTCTCATGCTGTCAGCTGCCAAATTTTACTGGTGGGAAGCATCTTTCCTTTAATCAGTTTTTTGTGAAAGCTGACCCCTCCATTGGATCCAGAGGAGGGATATTGCTGGTTTAGCCAGTCTGCAAGTCCTCTTTCCCATGGTGAGTGATACAGGAAAGGTTACAAGACATGGGTCAGACCCATGAGAAGCAGTCTTAAGATTTTTTGGAAACAGTATATACTTGGTTGTCGAGAATTTATAGATATAAATCTTAAGCTGCTGTGAATACCTTCCCACCATGTTGGAAATATCTGTATGAAGCTAAGAAAATGGAATACAGCATCAAAATATAGTAAAACAAATAAACAAGGTGGCAAACAAGCAAAACCCCCAACAAACGAAATCTTAGTGACAGTGTTTGAGCCCTGCTTCCAGTTCTGCTTAAAGCCAGTATTAGACTATTGGACTATTTGATTATCATCATCATCATCATCATAGTCATCATCACGATTATCATTATTACTTTGACTTAGTCTTCTGTCTCTTGCAAACAAATGCATATTAGTTCATTAGTTGAATGTATTAGTCTAATAGTTGTGAGAAAGATACCATAGTAATGCAAGAAGCTAACAGTAAGGGAAACTAGGTGTGAGGTATGAGGAAATACTCTCTACTATCTTTGCAACTTTTCTATGAATCTAAAACTATTCTAAAAATAAAAATGTATTAAAAGAACATACCCTGCTGTAGCAATTTGAGATTATTTATGAATCATAAAAAAGAGAGATGATGTTTGTAAAATAATTTATTCCTCTGGGTGTGATACCCTTTGCATGCATTAGATTCAGCTGACATGTCTTGATTAAATTACCTGTTAAGATTAGGGCTTTGATTCAACCACGTCAGTAGGTTGTAAATCAGATTGAATCACCGCTCCCTTGGTGAGCTGATATAAACAGACACTCAGAAGAAGACATGGAAGAAGAGAGAATTTGGTCATTTCGGTCCTGCCATGTGACAGAAAGGAGAAGGCTCAAACAGCTAAAGCCCCAGGAAGAAAGATGAGTCATTACCTGATAGTTTGCAGCCGAAGAGAACAGAGCAGTTGAGCAACTGAGAAGGCCCAAGAGACAAGGCCGAGATCGCCTGCCATCTTGCTTAAACACGTGGCAACAGACTTTGGTGAGAAAGCAGCCTTGAGTTGGACTCTTTAGGACCTTGTAACTGTAAGCTTTTACCCTAAATAAATACTCTTTATAGAAGCCAACAGATTTCTGGTACTTTGCATCAGCACCCCTTTGGCTGACTAATACACCTGCATTATTCAAATCTTCTTTGCTAAGTCAGAGTAGTCAAGGGTAAGGGCATTCTCTTGCTAATTAGCTCTGTGCTTAAGTCAAAACTGCGAAAAACATGCACTGCTCTAAGGTTGTCACTTGGAGAATCTGTGCTCCTTGAACCTATGGTCAGAAAAATTTCAAAACACAATTCTATATGGTCAATCTTGGGCACAAACCTTTTAATGAAGAGGAGATGCAAATGGATTAAAAAAATGACAATTCAGTCATTTTGATTTATGATCTGTTAAATAATGGTCACCTTTAAATAATGGTTTTCTAGTAATTCTGGAACCTACTCTTTTTACATTATAAAATACTATCAAAATAGGGTCCTTGTTTTAATTTTTTTCTTTTAATCATTTGTCAATCAAGTCTGGGTGAATCAAGGCTCTTTTTAAAATATGATAGTTTCATAACTGTTTTCCACACTTACATAACTTATTTTTCATATTATGTTTTTATTTCAGAATATTGTGTATTTAAATCATAAAGACATCTCATCCCTCACTGAGAAACAGTGAGAGTTTTGTTGTTTTTGTTTGTTTAGATATGCACGTTCCAGTAATTACCTTGTGAAGGAATCAGCTTTTCAGCTATACCCTGGAGATGTTCAATAATGTCAACTTCAAAAGAAAAACAGAAATAATGTAACTAAACAAAATATACTTAATTAAAAAACCTTAGCAGCCCCCCAGTCAGTCTTTGTGTAGAATGACTTTTATTTAGCTCACTTTTATCTCTTTTCTTTGTTTATTTTATTTTTTTGAATAAAAAGGATCTGGTTGATTTCACATGGGGGTAGGAAGTATGTATCAAAAATTCCAAAGGGCCTCTGCCTCAAAAAGGCAAACCCCATAGTACTTTTGTTTGCAGAACTCAATATAGTTCAGAAGAAATAAACAAAACAAAACAAAACAAAACAAAACAGAAAGATAGCATTTATAAATTGATATTCAAAATAAAGTGAAGTCGATAGATTAAAAAGTGAGACCCTGTTAGGAGAGAAAGGGTTTTCTCCCCTTTTCTCCATTGAACATAGTATTGTCTGGGTCTGGGGGCTCAGATGACAAATTTTGATGTAGTAGTGGACCCAGGAAGACAAGTAGAAGAAATAAACAGAGAATCTTCTGATTCCACAAGAATTTGGAAGAAAACGTACAGGAGCAAGGAGATAGAGAAAGAGTCAGATGAAACATGTGCTCTGATTTTCCAATCCTGGAATTGCAAAGCCTATAATGCGTTGGAGAAACATGGTTTAACTTGAGGGCAATTCAATGTGGGCTACAGCCCGGTCACCCATTTGGGATGTGGGAAGGAGACTCCTGCATAGAGTGTCCCTGAGTTAACATTGTAGGCTTCAGCTTGATTGCAGGGTAGAGCAGTGTTTTCAGGCAAAGAGAAAGTCTAGCCTTTACTCCCAAGCATTTCTCTGTTCTTGAGTGCTTGGACATGGAAGTAAGCTTCAGAAGGCAATGTGGCCTCCTCTGGAGAGCAAGGTACTCTCAAGGTATTTGCTACAGTTAGACCGCTTAGACCATGGGTCAGTTGGAGAAGCAGCCAAAATTAAGAGGTTCAATTCAATAGATAGGGACACTGAGGTCATAGTGGGATCAAGAAAGAATACAAAATCATCTGCTACAGAAATCGGAAGCTCTTGACAACAGAGTCAGACAAACATAGGTAAGCTATACTTTATCAAACCAGTCAGGGCGCTCTAAAAAAGAGCAGAACAAGGTCCCTTTCTCTGCTGTTACAAGGTCATGGGTATAGAAAATATATAGAATAGGTATTTCCTTCACACATCTGAGTGTAGCACAAGTCATTCTGCCACTGGGCAGCACACATATTTCTGACTTCTCTATTTCAGATGACATTATCTTTAGGTCATCTAAATGTCCATCAACTCCGGTTTTGTTGTCAATTTCTATATGCGATCCCCAAGTTCAGGTTGAATTTTGGCCCTGAATCTAACCTTACTTTCCCGCTGCTGTGTCCCCAACATCTTGAACCAGCCTTGAGTAGGCTCTGCCCTAAATCCTGTCACTCTATTGCTATATCATGCTAGCTCTATCATGATTGAGTGAAATCTTATTTTGGCAAATTTTCTTTCATGCCTACTTTCTTTAAATCATTCTTGTACCCTTTATTGCTTCCTGCAATTGTTTCCTACAATATTTCTCATTGCAGGCCTCCAAGCCTTATTCAATGCTGAGCTGTGTGTTCACATTGTTCATTCTCCTTTCAGTCATCCTTGGCTCCTTGTAAAACTGGTGTTCCCAAGACCTGTGTATGATCATTTGTAAAATAACTTTACTGCATCCAGAAAGGCATAGATGGAAGACATAAAAAGAATGGGGGAAAGTGGTTATTAATTACTAGGAGGCACATACTGAGCCGACAACACTGATTTACATGCAGGAGTCAATTAATGAATGATTAGGGACACCCAAAAGTCATGAAAAGCTCCACATCTTCTGATTTCTCTTAGGTCAAATGTAAACATTCCTAAGTCTGCTTTCACTGCTCATTAATTGCATCTCAACCATAGCACATATTTCATTCTTCCATCCATTACTGCCAGCGGTATATTTGTCTGCCTTCTCAATAAACCTGTTAGCTCCTTTTGGGAAGGAACTATGTTTTATTCATCTTTCTCTAGCATATTTTCTAGGGCACTGCTTTGCAAGATGTAGATATTAAATACTGCTTATTCAAGTGAACGGCAACTAATTTTCTTTCTTAATTTTGAAAGAGGAGGCATGTTCTAATTCAACATCTAATTTATGCATACATTGCAAGCAACACCTTTACATATTAAGTTCCCTTAAAATAACCACATTGGCTGTATGGTTCCTGTAGAGACAAGGGGAGGGCATAAAGAAAAAAAAGGACCAAGGAAAAAGTGAGAGAAACAGCTTAGTTTCATTTTCTGAAGTCCCAGGTCAACCCATGTATGTGACTATGGCCTCTTGCGAGAGGTACAGCTGAGACTGATAGAGGGTGCCTCGATGTCATAACTCTGTGGATTCCAGCGCAAGTCTCTGAAAGCAAGGGTAAGACTGACTTAAAAACTTTGCCACTGAGGAAAGGAGGAGGATAAACAAACATTTATTGTGCATCTCCAATGTGCCAGGTACTATGAGGGGCATGGCACTTATACTTGTTCCTCAGGGAGTCATGCCAGATTCTACACCAACTGAAACATCAATTAATTTTACCCAAATGATCACTCTGGTAGCTACTTGAGAATTTATTCATTTCCATCAAGTCAGTGATTCTGCAAATGCATTTGATTTGTTAACAGTAAGCTCAGGTGATTCCAAATATTTTCCAACAATTTATCTTTGTCCTTCATCTCTTATCCCAGTTCTCCCCAGTTAATCTTTAAATTGTGAGTCCTGATTATCCTTTCTCCTAAATCTATATATTTTTCCATTTATTCCCTTTTCTGACTTCTAACTGATGTTGGTAATTCATTATGCCTCTAGAACTGCTTTTTCTACCATAAAGATAATTCTTTGTACTACAATCGTTCTTAGCATGCAAACTTTACCTCCTTGTATGCCAGTGTATACAGATAGCAATACTAATTAAAACTTCTGCTTTACCATAGCATAACTGTTATATCAATTTTATAAGGACAAACATTAGGGATTGTTATTGCAGGTGTGGGTTATTTTTATTCTGTCATGAATCCAACTGACGTTCAATGTATGCATTTATTCCTTTTAAAAATGTCCAAGGGACAAAATACTGTCCTGCAAGATGAGATGCCTATTGGAGATGCTAAGACAGTCATGGGAGAGCTCACAGCATAATATGAGATTCAAACATAGATACATACAACCTGATTGCAATATGGCATGTGCTGGGACAGAAGTTTCTATTAAGTGATCTGGGACATAGGATGAGATGACCTACTCCATAATGCAGGTTCAGTGGGTGCTGTAGGGCACCACCCAGGATGGCCTTCAGAACTGATGCCCTTATTTTCCCTGCTGCTGGAACCATTGTCTGCTAACTGCTCTCTACTGAGTCCTTTTTCAGGTATTATCCAGTTTAAGACATCCACTTTGTCCAAGGTCATGCTCCTTCTCCAGGGCCAGCCCTTATCCAATGCTGTTCAATGACCTGCCCCTTTCTTCAAGTAGTGACAATTTTTAATATCCTTCCTGGTTCCAGATCACGCCATAGGCTTGGCTGAAGGCTCTGTGCAACTGCATCACATTTTAACTTTGCCTCGGACCAGTACTCCTTCTTTCATATCTCACATGCATTGTTGTTGAAAGCCTAACAAGCCTCCTGCACATAAAGCTCAGACAGAGTCACAGGCAATCCAACAAATAAAAGGTTTGAATTAGGGAAAGTCCACAAGTTATTTTGAGGGTAGATCAAGCAAAGAGCACAGACATGACCTGGTACTATGTTTTGGGAATAATCAGAAGTTGGACATGGCAGGAGCAGAGAGGGTGTTTCATTGTGATAGGTAGACTGAGCTGGTGTAGGGTGTTGGCATAGGGTGCAGCCAGCATTCAGACTTGCAGTGTGGAATGCTGCCTATGTAAAGAACCATGGCAGCCTTGCTAAGGAGTTTTCAGAGGCTTTAAAGCGGATATGAATCATGAATATATTTCTCTGGGGAAATAATTTTATGGAGAAAGGATTTATGGCAGAGGGATCTGGAGTCAGACGGAAAGCTTTTTATGGTAGTCCTTACTAGAGAAACAAAAACTAAAAGAAAGTTAATTATATTAAGAAGATATGTCTAGAGCAATATCTGTAGGATTTGATGACTTATTAGGTAATTGAGGCAAGAGAGTGTAGTGCCAAAAATAACTTTAAGGTTGCAGGTTGTGAAGTTGGAGAGTCCATTGACAAAGACAATAAATAGAGAAAGAGGTTAAGGATTAAGACTATACATTTACTAATTCATCAGAACCCAATGCAACATATGAGAAAAGCAGAAGTCATTGTCAAAATTGAAGAAAATAATTTACATTAAGGCTTTAGAGCAATGCCTGGCAGATAGCCAATGCTCCATTTATTAGTTTCATAACTAAGAGGGCCATTATCATATCAATTCAGAGATAGACAGTCTTGCAAGACTATTGCTTGTTAATCCTATCTCTCTTTGAGATGTTTGAAACTGTACTAAAGTATCATATAATCCTTGACATATTTTGTAAGCTAGCACCCAAAGAAACAAAAATCTCGAAAGCAACCTTACCTTATACTTTATTTTTAAACCACTGTTATCTACATTCCACAGTCTTGTGTTATGCTTGGGAAATCAATAGCAAGAAGCAAGCACTTCAGTAAACAATAAGTCAAGGACAGCATTTAGTTCTGCTTGGCAAAGTGTCTGGTGCTCAAACATGAAGTGACATCTTTATTTTGCCCAAGCCCAAAAATATTTTAAATTTTAAGGTATCATCATCAAACTTGGGATGCCAGTATGTGATGTTGCCTTTTTAATAATGATAACTTTTTTTTTTTTTTTTTGGCTGACTGCCTCTTATGTTGTAGGCACTAAATGAAGCACTTTATAAACATCTCTAATCTTTTTAGTAATTCTACAAGATTTTTATCCATGTTTTCTGTTTTTACCTCAGGCTATGCAATGTTGAATAACTGGCTCAAGGTCAAACACATAAGGGTTGCCAGAGGGAAGACTTTCACCCAGGCTCGTGCCTCTACAGGACCAGGTAAGTCATTTCTGAAAATTATCCTGCAATTTGTAGAACAAATGGGAATGTCTATGGTCTTTGTTTGCCAGGTCACTGGATTGTTTTTAATTTTAATAAAAATATCAGTGAAAAATAAATGAGTGAGGTAGATATTCAATTATTAGGTGAATACAAAAGATTTTGCTTGCTGTGGGGCACTGAGCAATCTCTGGTATGTAACTAATTATATTTCTCTGTGCAGACCAAGAGATAAAGAGAGGACAGAAGTTGACTTTGTTATCACTGAGACTAAAAGGAGGAAGAAAGAACAGGCAAGGTAGGAAAAATCATTATTATTATGTACATAATTCGCTCTGTCTCTTGTTGTTTTTTTTTTTTTTAATTCAAAGTATTTGATACTTATGCTTTATTTTATCCCAGATTATTAGTAGTCTGTTGCCCCACACCAAGAATGTGTGTTAGATTTAGTATGATTGATTTAAATTTGGCAGCTACCAGAGTACCTGTCATTTAATCGTTAGGAAAACTGCAGTCATACAGCTCTTCTATTGGGCCTTTCACCTATTCACACAACAACTGTCTTTCAGATATGACAGTGGTGGTCAGTATGAGCTAGAAAAGCACTTTGAATGTCAGCCCCCTACTCTTGGTGGTTTTACTGAGCCATTCAAATTTTCGTGGCTGTGCTGCTTTTTACGTGTTTCGGAGAGATGGATGACCATTAAAGCTATTCAGAAAATAGTATCATGTTTTTGAAATATGTCATCATAGAAATGCAGAAATTTAGAAATATTTATCAAGAGCAATAAAGTAATTTTCATTTTATCAAGAAAGACTGGGTAATTGAATTCCTTGGTTAGATAGATGAAAATCGAAAAAGTAGAATAAAATAGTGATATATGTTTAATTTGCATATAATGTGTTCCATAGGGAAATTTTTGTTAGAGCAGAAAAATAAAATTTATAAAATTAACGAAAATGGGAATAACTACCTATGTTCCTACAATTGGATGGAATCACTATTATCTTTTTCAGGTATAGCCTTCAAGATTTATTTTCCATTAAGTCCACATACACTAAAAGAAAACAACTTTTAAACTTTAAGAAAAAAGGAGGGCAATTTAGGATCCATAAGGAAATGTTCTTTTTTATCAGGTACCTATATATTTTTATCAATTCCATGTACCACTCATCCTGTGTTTATATTTATGTGAAAAGTTTCAACTGCAGAACATGTATTAAATTAATCATGTTAACATAAGGCTATGAATTATCTCTTACTTGTTTTCATCTATTTTCTACTTCATGGTCAATTATGATAATACTCAAAAGAGACCTGTTGATTACCACTTTTATCAATTTTTGCAATACAAAATTTAGTTGAATTTATATTTCTCTTCTTAAAACAAACCAACAATAATGTAGGGAACATAGGGAAAAATAAAACTTTTAAAATCACATTCCATCATTTCAATCTAACTTGAAAAGAAAGTTAATAGTGTGAAACTGCCCCCCCCCCTTTTTAAATAACCCTATAGAATAAAATGGATTTTGCTGTTGAGGAACTCAAAATGACAGTTGCCTTTCTAATCCATTAGTAAATGCAAAACTCAATGCTGGATGTCACTATTGCCCTCTTAAACTGTACTAAATATGGCTTTAATATTGATTCCTGTATGTGTTTTATATATTCCTCAGGGTTCAGTGCTTTGGATAACAGGTTGTACTACAAATTACTCAAATCCTTCATTCCGATCTTTAGATATACATTTTTTATACATTTTTCTATATCACTTGTCTTCCTCTAGTCAGGATTGTAAATGCATTTTATGTATTGGAAAAAGATAGCTTTATTGGAGTAATGCACCAAAAGAAAGAAAGAATGAAAAGAGAAAAATTTAGAAATAATGTTGCAAGTAGTAGCAACAATGATAATTATTGGAAGAAAAACAAAGCTCTCACCTGAAACATAATTCAGTAAAATGATTTTAGAAACAATAATGGTACCTTAAAGTTATACAACAATTTGGTCTCAAACTGCTTTTATGTGTGTTGTTTCACCTGATCCTCAGAACAACCCTGTGAAATAGAAAGAATAGTCATTATTTCCCCGCTATACAAATAGTTGCTGATCATTTAATAATGAGAGCTTCTGTGATTTGTCCAAGGTTATAAGGCTAGTAAGTGGAAAGACTTGAAAAATTTTTTTGATTCCTGGCCCAGTGATTATATTTTGCCCACGGCACTAAGTATCTCTCCGGTTCGTGAAAAATATAAAAGTTTAAAAATATGCCTGGTCTAAGAAATTTTATCTTGCCTGTTTTCTCATTTCTCCTTCTCTGGAATTCGGTAGTAGGAAACTGTTTGAAAATAAATCTGTGTCTGGAAGAGTGCTTAGTATTAATAAGAACTCATTAGATGATTTTGAATGAATAGAAAGAACGGATGAATAAATGAATCCATATTCTTTAACGTAGTGCCTGAAGAATTTCTGAGTCCTGGTTTTCTCGGTAGTACTATGCAACTGGCTAATTTTTCTTGTCACCATAATTAGTGTTTTGCTTGCGTGTAATATATAATACAATGATTGACTAAATAAGCATTGCCTTTGCTTATTTCTGTGTGTATTAACTGATGCATAATTGAATATTCAACCCAAGTAATATGCCTATATCTTACTGATAACTAGGACAATTTTCTTTTTCTTCTTGATCTCAATTCCTTCAAGGAAGTTAGAAACAATAGCTCTAAGAGATGATATTTACTTACGTTTAAATTAAAGGAGGATTAGACTCATTAATCTTGGAGTTTTGATCCTAACTTTACTAATGACAATTAGATTGATCTCTGGGTCACATACTTTATATTAGATATGCTTATTATATAGATCCTTATTGGAATGTTGTAAAATTCAAATAGTACAAGATTCAAATAGTTGTAAAGGCCATGTAAAATTTCACCTAATTTTGTGTAAAAACTAAGGTTATTGTATATATGTTAACATTCTGAGATGAGTATTCATTATTAATTATTTTCAACAAGTATGCAGAGCCTAATAGCTCAAGTGTGTGCATTGTTTTACAGTATATGTTGATCAATCTTATCTTTCACAATATATTGATTATATCTTATCTTCTTTAATCCTGACATTAGGCTCAAATCATGCAGTATGTAGACTCTGTACATGAGTGTGTCTTATATTGGGCCATATGACTGGGTTCTGACTAATGTATAATGACTAGAAGGATGTTCTATGCCAAGGCATAAGTTTTACTCAGTGATCTTCTACTTCAATGATGAGCATGGCAGTCATGTTGAAGGTAGTGGCATTACAAAATAGAAATATACTAGTTATATTGGTTCATTTTTTGGGAAAAGTTCCCCAAGGACAACCTCAGGCACATACTGGAATTTGAATGGAAAAGAAACAAATTTTTGTTGTGGTAAGCCATTAAGTTGTAGGATTTACTTGCTAATGCTTCAGAGTCTATGCTACACAGACTAATAGGAAAACTGGTAACTTGAATTATTTTGCTACAATGTAAAAAAATGAAAAAAGAAAGGAAAATTCTGTGAGCTTGGAAGTCATACTGGACAAAGAGGAGATATCAGAAGCTAAAAGACTGGTGAATTGTGTCATGCAGTCTCAAGATATATGATTACCTACGTTAATTTTGAAAGCAGATCATGGGCTATTAAACTTGTGGCACCTGAGAAATAAGTTGAAGATCATTACATTAGGACAGTTTTTACTGGCTTAAATAAATAAGGCATTACAAGAAAGAATGAGCACAGAGAAAGATTAAAAAGTTTTGCGCAAAAATGAAAGGGAATAAAAAGAAAAAGGAGTTTGGGGGCCTTGTACTATTGGAAAAGCAACTGCCATTAGATCACAAACAGTAAGAAAAGAAGAAATCTATTTTTGTAGAAAAACTCTAGCAAAATTTTTCAGTAGAATAAAATCACCCAGGGCAAATGTTAGATAAGGTGTAGCCTTCTCATTCAAGCCTGAAAGCTTCAAGATAGCCACCATTAAATTGAGTGAGACAGACATGAGAGTGAGAAAATAGAAAAATGGATTTGAGAGCTATGTCTGTGAAAGAACATACCAGAAGCAAATAGATCTGAAACTTAATACATTTTGAGGAAAGCAAGGACCATTGAAAAGCTAAGACATTAAGACTTAAAACAACTCAGAAGACCTCAGCCTTCAGGAGTGATAGGCAAATTTAAACAACTCTACAGCCCTTCAAGAGGAAATGGTTCTGCCAAACCACTATACATGTGGACAAAGTGAATAATGAGCTAGGAAAACCCTCCCAGAGTCAGGAAACAGGGAGAAACATGGGCAAGACAGTTTCTGCCATAAAGCAGATTCAAACACTAATCAAAGAGCTCCTAGCACTTCTAGGAGAAAGAAATTTCAGAACGTTAGATAAGTGGGATTTCAGAATTTCTAGAAACCAAATAAGGTTTCCTCTTATTTCCCTTTCCAAATGGAAATATTTCTTCTGGCTATCCAGACCCTGCTCTACAAGTTTTGTGAGAGTGTACACGTGTTCAGTCAGCCTATCTTTGTGATTAGGGACTGCTAGGAGGTCAGATAGGCCATCAGAATCCCATGGATAGGGCTGTGTATCACTTAAAGATAAGGATGATGAGCTGAATGAAATAACTGGTTGGGAATCTGCATTGCTCTTTTTGGGGATGAAGAAAGTTTGTTCTATGTGTGGAAAGAAATTTGAAACAGATTTTTGGAAAACAGAAGGGAGGATTATAGAAATGCTTAGATCTGTTCAATAATTCCATTATCTCTTTTGGATGCAAAATTTTCTAAACTCTCTTGTGGTTCGTTTTGTACCATATAAGTAGATAAGGGTCACATGGTAGATTCTATTTTAATGTTGGTACAAGTGATATGCACCATTTCCAAGCCTGGCCAAGAAACTGCTTGCACAGTCTTCTACACTCTCTTTCCTTTTGTGACAACCAGGAAAGCCTTATAGTAGATGGTGGCATAAGATGGTAGTAACCTGGTTCATTAATCACTGCCTGGAGGACAGTCACCAAGAAAAAACACTGCCCTACAACGGACTTTGTATATTCTAAAAGTAAAATTTTATTACATGAAGCTACTGAGATTTGGGGATCTATTTGTAACTGGCATAACACAGACTGCCCTATCTAATAAAATATGTCTCAATTGACTAACAGACTTAGCAGTGTTTCACACTTACTGTGTGTCCAGCATTTAGCAGAGTGCTTAGCATATAGTAAGCACAAGCAAGTTGTATTCAGTGGTGAGCTGTTTGTATATTCAATTCTATGAACAAAGTAGCACAGATAATATTTTACAAATGTGAAAACAAAGATTACATATGTGTGTGCTAAATCAAATTATTGTTCCCAATTCTTCACTTCCCTGCATGGCAAGATTACACATGGACAACATTTGGCCTGTTATTTTTTAGTGCATTACCCCTTTGAGGTTAGAATAGATTGCCCACCCCATTGATATTGAACTTCCCATGTGACCTGCTTTAGCCAATGGGATGAGTATGTAAGTCACAGTGTGCTAGTTCCTAGCTGATGACTTAAGAAGCATCTAAGTTTCTATTTTCCCCTTGGGCTTCTTCCCCTCCTACACAACTCTATTTATTTATTTAATTTTTGAGGTACCAGGACAGGGATTGAACCTGGTACCTTGTATGTGGGAAGCCAGTGCTCAACCACTGAGCCACATTGACTCCTTTGAGTTGGTTTTTACATTTGTTTTGCTTGTTGTTTTGTTTTTAGGAGGCACCAGGGACCGAACCCGGGACCTCCCATGTAGGAAGCAGGCTCTTCCCCAAAACTTTATTTTTTATTAGAATAGAGTATCATCTCAAATATCTTCTACAAAAGAAAATGGGGGAAAAAAAAAAAAAAAAGCACAGCAACTTCACTCGTATCAAGACTTACATACACAGTAAGTTGTTTTCTATGTTTTTTTCTTTTTCGATTTTTTGTTTTTATATTTTTATTATTTTTTTTTATTTTAAATTTATATTCAGTGTTCACATTTCTATGAAGAATTAACCCAAGTTTCAGGAAACCCTGCCCTGGTGGGGGTAAGTAAGCAATGTTTTTTCCTGCCCACATCTAGTTTGATTACCTGTTGGGCTTCTTTTAAGGCTGTGAAAAAAGTGTTCTCAGGGACACTTTTTTTCCCAGAAGATATGTGGGAAGGCACAAACCCAACTGCCAACTGAAGCCCAGACAACCTGAACCTTATGAATCCAGCCAAGATCAGTTAAACCCGGAGAATGCTCAGACATGTGAGATATATTAAAAGAATATTGTAAATCACTGAGATTTTGAGGTTGTTTGCTACATAGCAAAACTGACTACTACAATGAATTAAGAGCTGGAAATTTAATTTAGTCTTCTGACTTCAGAGTCAATGTTCTCTCCACTACATAGCAAGAAAGATTCATTTTGAATTTCAATGGCAAGTCTTCTATTCAGCTTCTACTAAATATTTAATTTGGAATATTTCCTTCATCTTTAAACTGTTTTATTATTTGTTCATAGGTATTTTACTCTGTGTGATTGACTATTTAAATAAAGACCTTTTAATATATTTTTTAAACTTCACTCAACAGCAATTGGTTTCCACAATTACAAAAATTGATAAAGAAGGTGGAAATAAAAAATTGCAAAATGGTAATTTCCAAGTATGTTATTTTTCTTCTCTTACAAAAATGTTCAGCTTTGTTGGATTTTGTCATTGTCACTCAGGTCCACCATGGTATTTAAGGAATGACTTTCACTGGAATATATACAATATAACAGTGCAATTATTTTTCCCATCTTCTATGTGTAGCATCAGGAAATGTTTATCTATATTTTAATTATTTTCAGATTTGCTCCATTTTTTAAATAACTGTTTAATTATAAGACTTTCAGTTTCTAATTACTTGTATTTATTTTTAGCACTTTCCCCATTAAACTAAACATTAGAAAAAAATGCTTTTGAAACTTATCCCATTGAGTATTGTTATAAATGTCATGCTATCGTCCTTTTGATAACCCTCCCTCTTTTTTTTATATGCTTCACTGTTTATTTTACAGTAAATCTTTTAAAATACAAATCTCATTTCCTCTTTCACAGCAGGCTAGATTTAAGACCTCTTTCCTGAAGTGACCGATACTTCTTTCATTTCCATCAAAAAATGATTAAAGTCTTGAGAGGAGGAAAGAATTTACTACTCAATGAAAGTTACTAGCAAATTCAGGCAAAATAACTATACTGGTTGTGCATTTAGACACAGCCCCTGTGTGTTAAACTTTATTATTCATGCTTTGCTGCTTCAACTAGGAAGGTTAGAATCTAAATTACACATACAGCACAACTTGGTTTTGTGTAGATTATCTATTGATATAAAACAAAATATTATTGTTGGAAGTATTGGATAAGTTCTATGTATTTAACATTAATAATAATTTTTTTACTGCTTCTATTTTCTTTATGTTTACTATTTGCTTGTACACATAATGGTAATCAGGAAAATAGGAAAATGTTTTCCAAAGCTGGATAGAATAAATTTAATAGTTGCATTTTGACATTTGAAAAAAAAAATTGTGATTTGTTCCATGTTTTCTCATTTAAGTCTTTTTTTTTTCCACCTCACTGTTACAATTTCTTCCATTGCTAGAATCACCATATGTGTACAACAGAATACCATCAAGTCCACTCTAGTCTAGTTCTTCCCCCAATCCTGAGGGGACTGGAATGGTGATATCCACTCCACCTCCAAGTGAGAGAGGGCTTATATCCCATGGATATGGTGGGTGGAATGATCCTGCCTGCAGATGCAGGCCCTCTCCATTCCCTGGGCTGGCTGTTGCCCATCGTTGTCTCCTCGCCAGGTGACTTGGATGAGTCCATTGAACTGTAGGGTAGGAGTTGCAGCTCCACCGAGATTCCACGCACACCTGGCACATAGGTAGGCCAGAGGCTCCAGTCTCTGGAAGTATACCTAAAAACTCCAGCATCACATATAGGTTTGAATAGAAGGGACTGATGAACCATGTGCAGGGAGGACTTATTTGAGTCCAATTCTGTCACTCTCGGGAGCACAGATTCCAAAATAGAGCCCACTGATAAGGCGTCAGTCTCTGGGGCTATCCCCCCTTATATAGGACCTGGGTGTCTCCAGAGCTCTCAGGAGCCCTTCTGTGTGGGGCGATATGCACTTTGATGTTCTATGAGCTCCTACTGAGGTGTGTGTAAGCGTTACCTCTGGGATGACCTCCCGACTCTCTTTGAAGTCTCTTAGCCACTTGAACTCATTTGTCTTTACCTTTTCTCCATTTTATTCAAGGTCTTTTTCCAGTTGTGTTGCTAGTTGGCACTTGGTATTAATCTCTCTTTGCCAGGGAGGCTCATCCCCGGGAGTCATGTCCCACGTTGCGGGGAAGGTAATGCATTCATATGCTGAATTTGTCTTAGAGAGAGGCCACATTTGAGCAACTAGGAGGCTCTCAGGTGGCAACCCTTAGGCACCCCATAACAGTAAGCTAAGTTTCAGTTACAAGAGCAAAGACTCATAAGGGTAGTCATCAATAAAAAGAACTCATCAGTGGGCCATCCTGTTTTGACAGTGTCCCTGCACTCAGAGGACTGTTGCTGCTCCCTTGGAGAATGTGGCAGAGCTCTCCAGGCTAGGAATTCAGATTCCCTCATTTATTGGGTGATTGTCCACCCACTGTGACCATGCCCCATCCTTTGATCTTTTGAACAATTTTGTATATCTTTCATGTATATTCGGATGAAATTACTCCCATGAATCCCCCCTCCCAGACATCCCCCAGCAATAATCCCCTGCAGTATCCATTTTAACCCTTCTGTGATCTAAATCTTCCATGAACATGTAGTCCATAAAATAATCAAATACACTTAGTTGGAAAAAGAAACAACAATGATAAGCTTACAAGCAAGAGACAAACATAAGGAAACTCAGGGAAAAAAAAACAAACCAAACAAACAAACCATCAAACAAAAAACAAAACAAAACAAAATATAATTAGCGGGTTGGGACATTCAAAAAAATGGGGAAAAAAGCAAAAGAATTGCCTTAAAAAAATATATATATATATATATATATTCTTTTTTTTTCCTTTTATCACCGTGTTATCGGATGTCCGGTGTGCCATGACACCTTCCCCCTCTCAATCTCCATTGTCTCCCAAATTTTCATTTAATTTTCAAAGAAGTTTTAGGTCACAGCAAAGTCACAGATGGAATACCAGAGACTCCCAGATACCAAACCAGCCCCCCTTCCCCACCCCATATTAACCACCCCCCCCTTTTTTTTTTGGATGTTAGCATTGTTATAACTGTTATACATATAGCAAAATATAGCAACTAAACATTGTCAATGATTTACAGTATAGTTTACAATTTAGATGATACAGTTTAATAAGTTTTGATGATATTTACCATGTCCTGTGTCCATTACTGTAAGGTAATGAAAAACCTTTCCCATGACCACTAAATACCCCATTGGATCTTAACTGTTCCTTCCTCCCCACCCCCTGGGGCATATGACACTCCTCTGTCTTGACTCATGGAATGTCAAGATTCATAGTTACATGCCCTGGGTATTTGAACCTGCCCTTCCTAATCTACACACCTGTCAATGCTGCACCACCAAACCCAGTAATATCACTACACATCTGTCCTATCCTTCAATATGCAACTATACTCTATCCCTTTACCATAGATTATGTCCATATGGGTGATGGCTCAAAGCCTGTTCTCTTTCCCTCCCTTGTTAACCATCTTTCAGACAATGGTTCTCAGAGACGGCTCACTTTCCTCAGTTCAAATCAGTGAGGTCATCCTTCAGTGCCTGGCTTGCTTCACTCAACATAAGGTCTTCAAAATTCATCCACGTTATTCCATGTGTTAGCACTTTATTCTTTCTTACAGCTGAGTAATATTCCATTGTATGTATGTACCACATTTTGCTTATCCATTTGTCTGTTGATGGGCACTGGGGCTGATTCCAACTTTTGGCAATGGTGAACAGTGCCGCTATGAACATTGGTGTGCATATATCTGTTTGTGTCTTTGCTTTCAGTTCTTCTGGGTATATACCCAGCAGTGGAACTACTGGATCATACGGAAGATCTATTGTTAGTTTTCTGAGGAACCGCCAAACTGTCCTCCACAGTGGCTGGACCATACCGCAGTCCCACCAGCAGTGGATGAGGGTTCCTATTCCTCCACATCCTCTCCAACATTTAGTGTCTCCTGTTTTTTTAATAGTTGCTATTCTGATGGGTGTAAGATGGTATCTCATTGTAGTTTTGATTTGCATTTCCCTGATAGCAAGTGATGTTGAGCATTTTTTCATGTGCTTTTTAGCCATTTGTATTTCTTCCTTGGAGAAGTGTCTTTTCAGGTCACTTGCCCATTTTTTAAATGGGTTGTTTGTCTTTTTATTTTAAAGGTGTAGGATTTATTTATATATGCAGGATATTAGGCTCCTATCAGATATATGGTTGCCAAATATTTTCTCCCATTGGGTAGGCTGCCTTTTTATTTTCTTAATAACATCCTTTGAGGTGCAGAAGTTTTTAATTTTGATGAGATCCCGTTGATCTATTTTTTCTCTTGCTGCTCGTGCTTTGGCTGTGAAGTTCATGAAACCATTTCCTATTACAAGGTCCTGTAGATGCTTCCCTACATTATCTTCCAAGGTCTTTATGGTTTTGGCTCTTATATTTAGATCTTTGATCCATCTTGAGTTGATTTTTGTATAAGGTGTGAGATGGTATTCTTCTCTCATTCTTTTGGATATGGATATCCAGTTCTCCAGACACCACTTGTTAAAGAGGCCATTCTCTCCCAACTGAGTGGGCTTCGTGGCCTTGTCAAATATCAGATAACTGTATATGCGAGGATCTATATCAGAGCTCTCAATTCGGTTCCATTGGTCAGTAGGTCTATCCTTGTGCCAATACCACGCAGTTTTGATCACTGTAGCTTTGTAGTATGTTTTAAAGTCAGGTAGTGTGATACCTCTAACTTCATTTTTCTTTTTCAATATGTCTTTGGCAATTCGGGGCCTCTTGCCTCTCCAAATATATTTTGTGGTTAGTTTTTACAGTTCCTTAAAAAATACAGTGTTGACTTTTATTGGGATTGCATTAAATCTGTAGATTAGTTTGGGTAGGATAGACATCTTGATGATGTTTAGTCTTCCTATTCATGAACGGGGAATATTTTTCCATTTATTTAAGTCATCTTTGATTTCCTTTAACAGTGTTGTGTAGTTTTCTGTATATAAGTCCTTTACATCTTTAGTTAAATTTATTCCTAGGTATTTGATTCTTTTAGTTAATTGTAAATGGTATTTTTTTCCTGATTTCCTCCTCAGTTTGCTCGTTATTGGTGTACAGAAGTGTTACTGATTTTTGAGCATTGATCTTATAGCCTGCAACATTACTGAACTCTTTTATAACTTCTAGAAGCCTTGTTGTAGATTTCTCAGGGCTTTCTATGTATAGGATCATGTCATCTGCAAACAATGAAATTTTTACTTCTTCTTTTCCAATCTGGATGCCTTTTATGTCCTTTTCTTGTCTCAGTGCTTGCGCAAGTACTTCTAAGACAATGCTAAATGGGAGTGGTGATAGTGGGCATCCTTGTCTATTTCCCAGTCTCAGAGGGAAGGCTTTTAGGATTTCACCATTGAAAATGATGTTAGCTTTGGGTTTTTCATATATACCCTTTATCATATTCAGAAAGTTTCCATCTATTCCTATCTTTTGTAGTGCTTTTATGAGGAAAGAGTGCTGTATTTTGTCGAATGCTTTTTCTGCATCTATAGAGATGATCATGTGATTTTTTTCTTTCAATCTGTTTATGTGGTGTATTACATTGATTGATATTCTTATATTGAACCATCCTTGCATACCCGGGATGAAACCCACTTGGTCATGGTGTATAATCCTTTTGATGTGTTGTTGAATGTGATTTGCAAGTATTTTGTTGAAGATTTGAGCTTCTAGGTTCATTAGAGAAATTGGTCTGTAATTTTCCTTTCTTGTGGTATCTTTATTTGGTTTCGGTATTAGAGTAATGTTGGCATCATAGAATGAGTTAGGAAATATTCCTTCTACTTCTATTTTTTGGAAGAGCTTAAGTAGAATTGGTGTTAGCTCTTTCCAGAATGTTTGGTAGAATTCAGCTGTGAAGCCATCTGGTCCTGGGCTCTTCTTAGTTGGGAGGTTTTTGGTGACTGAGTCTATCTCTTGTAATTGGACTGTTGAGTTCATCTATTTCTTCTTTCATCAATGTTGGCTGTTTGTGGGTTTCTAGAAACTTGTCCATTTCCTCTAAATTATCATTCTTGTTGGCATATAATTTCTCAAAGTATCCTCTTATGATACTCTTTATTTCTGTGGGGTCAGTAGTGATATCCCCTTGCTTATTCCTTATTTTATGTATTTGCATCTGTTCTCTCTTTTTCTTTGTTAGTCTGGCTAAGGGTTTGTCAATTTTATTGATATTCTCGAAGAACCAGCCTTTGGTTTTGTTTATTGTTTTCAGTGCTTTCTTATTCTCTATTTCATTTAGTTCTGCTCTAATCTTTGTTATTTCCTTCTTTCTACTTCCTTTAGGTTTAGTTTGTTGTTCTTTTTCCAATTCCTCCAAGTGTGCAGTTAGGTCTTCAATTTTAGCTCTTTCTTCTTTTTTAATATATGAATTTATGGCTATGAACTTCCCTCTCAGGACTGCTTTCGCTGCATCCCATAGGTTTTGATATATTGTGTTGTTGTTTTCATTAGTTTCAAGGTAGTTACTGATTTCTTTTGAGATTTCCTATTTGACCCACTGTTTGTCTAAGAGTGTGTTGTTTAACTTCCGTATCCTTGTGCCTAACCTCTTTCTCTGGCCCTTAGTGATTTCCAATTTCATTCCTTTGTGGTCAGAGAAATTACTTTGTATAATCTCAATCTTTCTGAATTCATTGAGAGTTGTTCTGTGCCCTAGCTTGTGGTCTATTTTGGAGTACGTTCCATGTGCACTCGCGAAGAATGCAAATCCCACTGTATTTGGGTGTAGTGTTCTGTATATGTCTATTAAGTCCAGGTCTTCTAATGTACTGCTGATTGCCTTAGTTTCTTTATTGATTCTCTGTCTAGATGTTCTGTCTAATGATGATAGTGGTGTGTTGAAGTCCCCTGCTATAATTGTAGAGGCATTTATTTCTCCTCTTAGTTTTTCCAGAGTTTGCCGCACGTATTTTGAGGCACCCCGATTAGGTGCGTAAATGTTGATGATTGTTCTCTCTTCTTGAGAGATTACTCCTTTTACTAATATGTAGTGTCCATCTTTGTCTCTTACAATAGTTTTGCATTTAAAGTCTATTTTGTCTGATATTAGAATAGCTACTCCTGCCCTTTTTTGGCTATTGTTTGCTTGTAAAATGGTTTTCCAGCCATTCACTTTCAGCCTCCTTGAATCCGTGGGTCGAAGGTGGGTTTCTTGTAGACAGCATATAGATGGATCATATTTTCTTATCCATTCTGCCAATCTGTGTCTTTTGATTGGTGAATTTAATCCATTAACATTCAGTGTTATTACTCGTAATGAATTTCTTACTTCAGTCATTTTTTCTTTGGGTTAATGTATGTCATATGTTGTTTTGTTTCTCTTTTTGTCTTTTCAGTTTTTTTTTAAACTCTCCTCCAACTCTCTCTCCCTTGTTTTTTCCTTTCAACTTGTAGAGATTCCTTCAGTATTTCTTGAAGTGCTGGTTTCTTATTGACATACTCTCTTAATTTCTGTTTATCTGTGAATATTTTGAACTCTCCATCTTTTTTGAATGCCAGTTTTGCTGGATAGAGAATTCACGGTTGGAAGTTTTTTTCTTTTAGTATTTTGATTATGTCATACCACTGTCTTCTTGCCTCCATGGTTTTAGCTGAGAAATCAGCACTTAATCTTATTGTGCTTCCCTTGTATGTGATGGTTCTCTTTTCTCTTGCTGCCTTGAATATTTTCTCTTTGTCTTGAGCATTGGACATTTTGACAAGTATATGTCTTGGAGTTGGCCTGTTGGGATTTATACTATTTGGGGTGCGCTGTGCTTCCTGGATCTGCACATCCATCTCTCTCAATAGGGTTGGGAAGTCTTCAGCCATTATTTCCTTCAACACTCCTTCTGTTCCCTTTCCCTTCTCTTCTCCTTCTGGGATGCCCATAATGCGTATGTTTGTGCGTTTTGTGTTATCAGTTAATTCCCTGAATCCATGCTGGATTTTTTCTATCTTTTTGTCTATCTGTTCTACTATCTCTTTGATTTTCAGCTGTATTGTCTTCCATATCACTAATTCTTTCCTCTGCCTGTTCAAATCTGCTGTTATGTGAATCCAGCGTCTTTGTGATTTCTTGGATTGTACCATTGTTCACCATCATATCCATTACCTTTTTAGGCATGTTTGCAATTTCTTCAGTATGTTCTCCCAGTGTCTTCTTTATATCCTTAATCTCTTCCTTCATTTTTTTAAGTTGGTCCATGATATTTGTTTGGATAGCTTTGATTAGTTTTTCGATGTTTTGCATCACTTCCTGGTTTTTAATTTGTTCATTGGACTGGTCCATATTTTCCTGTTTCTCAGAGTCATTTTTATTTTTTTGTTGCCCTCTGATCATCATATTATCTTGATGGGTTTGTTCAGTTGATTAGCTTTTCTCTATGTTCTAGAGTTTTATTTAGCTGGTGGTTCTGCATGTGAGTTAAGTTTTCTCTTTGACACTTTCTCTTCTTATTTTATTTCCTTGCTTCTTTCTATGTTCCCATTCCGTCCACGCTGTTGATCCGCGCAGATAGATGTCCCAGGCTTCTCATTCCACGCGTGCACAGCACAGACCCCTGGGCAGGACCCCGTCCACAATCTGCCTTGCTCTGGGAGCTTGCAGTGTGTGCCCTCCTACACTAACACCATCTTGGCCCCCTCATTTAAATCTTATTACTTAGCAAATATAACTGCAAAATGTTTCTGAAAACACACAAGATTTAGAAGAGAAATACGTCTTACAAAGAAAAAATTAACTTTTCCATCCTTTTCTCCATAAACTTATATTTAACTTTCCTTAAAAAGACAGAGGAAAACATCATTGTTTAGATTTGTGAAAATGTATGTCAGATAATGGTTTCAAGTTTATTCAGCGAGGGAAACTTCTCAAAGTTTTATAAGTTTCCCATTTAGAAACCACTTTTTCTTTTTCTTTTCAACTTGCTCTGGTGAGTTAACATGATAGATTATATTCATTCTGAAATAGTAGAGAAAACTCTGATGTTATCTTCTAGAATATTGGCGAATGCCTCCAAATTAATATATTTTTTAAGTTGAATTTGAAGTGGATATTGTCAAAAACAGCTCAACCAGAAATGAAAAAGCAGGAAATGGGATAACATGATCCTAAATTTTTATCCTGACCTGATTTTAGCAACAACTATTAATCTATGCAACAAATTTCTTGTGGCACAGCATCTTGTGTTACCATTGTATGTTTAGTACAGGTTTTCTCAAACTTGACCCTATTGACATTTTGAACTGAATAATTCTTCATCTTGAGGTGTTGCCCTGCACATGGTGAAGAGGACCCACATGAGTTCCCTGGATTCTTTACCTGGCACAGAGAATTGGAGTCCACACCAAGGTTAGATAACACAATGGAAAGAGTTTTATTAACTCAGCAGAGGTCAGGAAAGAAAGTCTCAAATCTGCCTCCTTGAACACAGGAAGCTAAGATTTTTATTATTTTTAGACAAAGAGAGGTGGGGTTAGGGATGCCGGGATGCCAAGGGATATTGATTGATTTGTTTAATTGTAAGTGTGTAAAAGGCTGGCTGTGGTAAATGTAGGGTTACAGGTTATTTAACTGGGTTGTAAATTGCTTAATTAATATCCATTAGGAACTGACAAAGTCCAGCCAGGTAATACATAAAGTTTTAAATAGTTCAATCCTCATAAGTTAATGTTGAAGTAAACAAAGTTTGGCTGGGGTAATATATAAAGTTGTAAATCACCTAGTTAAAATGATCAGGATAAACAAAGTGGGCCATCAAGGGGCTGTTCAGGCTTGACAAAATCCTTTCATGGTAAGATAAGGGAATACAAATAGGGCTAGTTATGAGTTCAAGATTATAAAGTTATAAAAATGAAACAGTATTTAGACTCAAAGAAATAAGTTTCCGATATTTGTCTCTAGCTACTTTTAAAAGTCCATAATTCAGTGACCATGGTTATTTGTTCCCATTCTGTTTGCAAAATCCTCAATCTTGCCAGGCTCAGAAAAATAGAAATGAGTGGAAAACAGGAACCTGCAGATAAGGGAAAAGAAAACAGGAATTTACTTTGTGACTAAAGCTAGTTTCTTGGTAATAGGTAACAAATGCACATTTCCATTGCTATGAGTTAGGAAGGTGAGAATTACATAGTTTAAACTGAAATATCATTCATTAGCTAACTCTATAAACGTAAGGCTGCAGTGTAACATACGTCATGACTGCTTTTGGTCTCTTTCAATTGCAGGGTGTTTAACAGCACATCTGACTTCCATCCACTAGCTGTTAGTGGCTCCCCTCCCCCACCCTCAATCATGACAATCAAAAATGTCTCCAGACCTTGCCAAATATACTTTGGAGAGCAAAATTGCCCTCAGTGGCATCAAAGTGTCCTCAGCTCAACAGTAGAATTCTGTGGGAATCAGAAATCTATTTTCCCATTTATTAACAGTAAGTAAAGGAGAGCATCGTATGTAGAGAATTGAAAAACAATATAAAACTTCTTAAAAGTCTGTTTGATTAGACATTAAGGACATGCAAACTAAGACTTAAATGAGATTCCAGTAGACACTTATTAGAATAACTAAAATTAAACGTTGACCATTCCAAGTTTTGGTGAAAATGTGGAAGAACTGGAACTCTCAGGAACTTTGAATGGAGATATAAAGTGGTACTACCACTTTGCAAAACAGTTGGACAATTTCTTAAAATGTATATCCACCATTTTCCAGCCATTACACTTCTGGGCATTTATCCAAGAGAAATGAAAATATATGTCCATAGACTTATACATGAATGTTCATAGGTGCTTTATTTCTAATATCCTTAAAACTTGAAAGAACTCAAATATCCTAGAACAGGAGAATGCATAAACAAACTGTGGTATATTCATAAAATGGAATATTGTCAAGTAATGAAAAGGATTAGACTATTTATTGATAAACACTACATCATCAATGAATCTAAAAATAATGATGCTGAGTAAAAGGAGCCATGAAAAAAAAAAATACACACCACATACTATATGGTTCTATTTACATAAAATTCTAGGTAATGCAAAATCATCTATAACAACTGAAGTAGTTCAGTGGTTGCCCGGGGATGAGGATTTGGGGAGAGGTCAAATGAAAGCTTACAAGAGGACACGAGGAAATTTTGGGGGTAAGGAATATGTTAATTACAATGATTATTTCACAGGTGTATACACATATGTCAAATATACCAAATTGTACACTTTAATAAGGTGCAATTTAATGTCAAAACTTACCCAAATGTACATTCTCAATCTGTGCAGTTTATTGTTTATCAATTACAACTCTATAAAGCTGTTTAAAAATGATCTGTTTTTATTTTATTTTATTTTTATCACCCCACACCTCAATTTTGAACAAGGTCAGTGATAAAATGCCTCTTTCTGTGGAGTCAGATTACTTCCTCTTGTTACCCACAGCTTTCCAGTCATATGATACCAACAGGTATCCTATATAGAGATAATGAATGACAAATATGGTAAATGGAAGTGAACCCTAGTAAATCACAGTTATAGGACCTCAAAATAGATTAGAAATATGAGGCTTGAAAATTTGACTAGATATTTTTGCTCTCCACATTAATACTAACTAAAATTTTGATGAAAATGCATCACTTCAAATATCAGTACATCTTTGTTTAAAATAAGAAATTCATATAATTTCTTTTTTCCTTTTTTTTTTTCTTTTTCATAGTGGAAAAATGTAGTGAAACACAGATGCCCTGACTTTTCCATCTAAAAGTTGTTCCTTGTTATTTTATGAAGGCCAGGGAATTCAATCTGGGTTACTTATGCTGCCACTGCATGATTGTCATTTTACCACTGCTATAAATATACTCTGAGAGAAGAGAAACAGCCTACTACTTCTTCCTAAAATCTAGTCTCCTTCAGAAGATACGTTATAAGATTTGGCTCTTCCTATTCCTGAGTACATTCATTCCTTCTGCATTGAATGTTCCCCTAAACAAACACATCTAAAGCTCTGATTGAGTCATAACCAATACTATGTGAAGGGGTAAGTTTACAATAATAGCATTGGCTCAAACGGTTTTTGTGAGAACTAAATGCTAATGCATGTAAAACAAACAAACAAACAAACAAACAAAAAGTTTACCAGGGAACATAATAAGGGTTCAATAAGTGTTAAATATCATTAGCATTCCTGTTTTTATCTTACCAAAGCAGTAAAATGTAGGACAGAGGTTACAACCTTATAGGACCCATAAACCACAAATATAAGAAAAAGAGGTAATAGACTTAGATTTTGGACAGATCCTCATTACTCCCTCATTACTCCCTCTTTCTAAGCAGATCTTTTTATTAAATTCCCCAGTGACACCAGCCTATTCCCACCTCTGGGGAATTCTATCCCTCTGCACAGAATATTGAACTCCGTGGTCATTTATTATCTCTTATACCAGGCTTTGTGTATGTGCTATAAAGCCCTCCTCTCCTCTGCCAGTCCAAGTGTGAAGTGTTAAGTGCTGGGGAAGCCACACACCTTAGCAGCCATCTCCCAGCCCTAGCCTACACCGCCTCCTTTTCTACTGTGTGAAGATGTTTCCGTTTGTTTCCATTCATCAGCCCAGGGAGATGTTGCTTTAAGGCAGGGGCTCTTAACCAGGGGTCCATGGAAAGATTTCAGGGGGTCCATGAGCTTGAATTGAAAAACAAAATCAACTTATTATCTTTATTTTCTCTGACCTCTAACTGAAATCTAGCATTTCTTTCACTTATGAATGTATACAATAAATTACAGTAGTATTCATTTCATATCTCATAACAGTTGTTGCGTATCTCGAAAAATCGCTTACACTCATCCATACTTCGAAATTACAGTAGTTGTTAGACCCGACACTAGTTGAGTGTCTTAAAACTATCAGCTGCTACATCCTGAGAAGGTGTCCATGTTTATCACCTGACTGGCAAAGGGGTCAGTGGAACAAAATGGTTAAGAATCCCATTCTTAAGGAAAAGACCTGAGCATACCTTAAACCGGGAAATGGGTTTTTGCCAACGAAGAGTGATGTTGCCAGTTGTAATTAGATACTTTTTTATTTAAATATCTGGTCAGGATGGAGAAAGAAGTGGTCAGATTCAAAGAGAGAGCCTAATCTTTTAGAAGAGTCCACTTATTATAGTTTGAGTTCTCCAAGAATGAGACAGTAAGAGGTAAAAAAAAGTTTATTGAAGAGAATGAAAAGGGAAGAAGCAGGATTGGGGAAAGGGAGTTGTCAGACCATGATCCAGACACAATAAAGTCCTTGCCAGTCCAGCAGAGAACTTTGGAGCAAAGATTTTCCATTAGATAGGTCCTGCTGTGGGTGGGAGGGGTTAAGGTCTTTTATTTCATTTATTTATTTTATCACAGTTTTGTTCTGTTATTGCTGGGGGCTGCCCAAAGAAGAATGTGTTATCCAGTTACTCAGTCATCAACCTAGGTCTGCTACAAGGAGAAAGTGAACTTGGTCAGGACACAGAGATTATGCTGTAGTTCCATAAGGAAGGAGGATTTCAGCTAATAACACTTCTTGCAACTGAGCAGCAAGTCCTTTCTTGATGGGAAACCCAAGTGGCACATCTATCTTTAACTGTTTACTCCATGCACTTCATGGAGCCACTTCTCCATCAATGTTAAGAAGAGTCCCCCCAGGGCTCTGGTGGGCTTCTCTTCCGGAAGGAACACTTAGAAGGTGGATGTTAGCTGGATGAACTATAGCACTCATTGCTGCAGTTAGTCTTAAGGCTGCAGGTAGTACTCATTATGTCCCTCCTCTATTTAAATTTACCTTGTCCTTAGCTATCAATTCTGCTGGTCTTGGAGGCATATTTTGTGGTGTGACCCAACCCTCATTCCTAAGGTCTCTGCCCCTCTGGTAAGTACAACCTCCGAGTCTGAGTTTTCTGTACTTGTCCATTCAAAACCAACTAGGAAACTTCCATGTAAGTAAGTCATCTAAGTTTCACACAATTTCCTGCGATTTCGTTTTGTAACTGCAGCCCAACTTCTTCTGATCAGGTTCAATTACCACTGAGAGAATAATGACTCTTTTAGATCTATGGAAAGAGAGTATACTCTTTGGGTATGAGGACCTCTAGCCTCGCAAGCACAGAGGTGTGGCGGGGGAAGAATGAAGTCTCCAAATGCGTCATTGGGGTGGTGATGGTAAGTAGAATCACTCCTGCTTCTATCCCTTGTTCTTCTATTAAGAACATCGTATAAGCATCTCTTGTTCAATTCATATAATGTATGCTAGAGGATGGTACCCCATCCTGGTAGGATATCACATCTAAGCAGGTGGTTTAGTTTCCTTCAATAAGTCATTTTAACACTCAATCAGGTTATCAGTATCTTAGTGATATCGTATATATTATAAGCAATGGATCCTGTGGTCAGATGCTGTTTATAGAATTATATGCCTGTCGATCAGGCTATGAGCACCTGAGTGGTGGTGCTGAATGAGGCCCAGGAGACAGAAAAGGCAAATCTATGCCAAAAACAGGTGTCTGTTCTGGTAGGAAAAAACACACAGGCTGCTTCTATGATGGAAGGGCCCAATGTAATTAACTTGCCACCAAGTGGTCAGTTAGTCTGCTCAAGGAATAATGTCATACTGGAGGTTAGCATCGGTCTTTGTTTTTGGCATTTTGGATTTTAGGTGGACGTCGTAAGGGTAGCTAGACCAGGCGGTGGATGTGGCTCAGATGGTTGGGTGTCTGTCTCCCATATGGAGGGACCTGGGTTCGATCCCTGGGACCTCCTGGTAAAAGTAAAGAAAAATATAGAATGCGTGTGGGCGGCCAGGCCCTGTGCATGGGTGTACTGCCAGGCCCCACGTGTGGGTGCACCATCAGGCCCTGTTGAGCCACGCAGCAATATGATGCTGTAACAGGAGAGTAACACAAGGGAGAGCCAAGACGAGATGTGCCAAAAAAACAGGAACTAAGGTGGTGCAGGTGGTAGGATGCTTCTCTCCCACATTGAAGGTTCCCAGGATCGAAACCCGGTAAAGACAGGAGAAGGATGAGAAGAGCAGGCAGGAAACAGACACAGAGAATGGACACAGAAACAGAAAAAATGGGGGTGAGGGGGGAATGGATAAAAAGTAAATAACTAAATCTTTTAAAAAACGAGTAGTTAGACCAGCCCACGTTTGGGCCCATGCAAAGCCTTTGTCCCTGTCATCGCCATGTACCCATCATAACAGTACTGTGGTGGCTATTGATAGCTTCTGGCTAGCATCAACTGGTTAAGTATTATTTCCATTTGAAAGTTTAGTGTCTCTTCCTGAGTGTTTCTTTCTAGTAAGTATTATGGGATACAAAGACCTTCACACTTTAAGTTCATTCCCTCATGCCTGTCCATATGCTTATATACTGTAGCAGTTTGATATTATTTATGAATTCCAAAAAAGATATTTAATTATGTTTATAAACTGGTCTGTTCTTCTGGGCATGATACCCTTTGATTGTATTAGATTCAGTTGAGATGACTTCGATTAAATTATATTAAGATTAGGGCTTTGATTTGACAATGTTATTAGGGCGACTTGGTTTGAGTCCCCAGCCCCCTTTGTGGGCTACATGTACAGACAATTGCTCAGGGAGAAGTAGGAAGTAGACACACAGAAAAAGACACGACAGAAGAGAGATCTTGGTTTTGATGCTGGAGCTCCAGGGAGAGTTGAGCAATTTGCCTGATAGTTTACAGCTGACCTGTGAAGAGAACAGAGCAGCTGAGCCTGGTGATAAAGGAGCCCCAGGAAGAGAGATGAGCCTGTTGCCAGCCTACAGCTGAGATAGGAAGAAGCTGGACCTACGGAGCCTTAAGAGGGAAGAGGAAGGCTGAACTCTCCCAGTCGCTGCCTGCCATCTTGCGTCAACACATGGCAAACAACTTTGGGTGAGAAAGTACCTCTTATGTTGCCTTCAGTTGGACTCTTTAGGACCTTGTGACTGTAAGCTTCTACCCCAAATAACTACCCTTTATAAAAATCAACAGATTTCTGGTAATTTGCATCAGGACCCCTTTGCCTGATCAATACATATATCTTACCTCATTGTTGATGGTCTTCCAATAGCTTTCTTTCCAGTTCTCTTACCAGCTAGCCCAATTATTTGTCACTCCCCTCTAGGCTGTATATATTAGACCGTATATATTATAACCTCAGTTCACTTATCCTTCTACACAAAGTGAGTAGAAGTATTCTACTCATGTCTCATCACTGTCTTTCAAGTCCAACTCTGAGTGAAGGTGTAATGAAACCCCATTCATTTTCAGCTGACATCCGAGCTATCTCATATGAAAATAGGCTTGAGCTATTTCCTCCTCCAGGAGTTGGTTGTATGTGGCTGCACCCAAATGGCTATAGGTGTGAGCTGGAGGAAGGGTATTGGTGCAACTGTAGTGGGTGACATGGAGGTCTGGGCAACCTGCTCATGCAGTGTGCTTTTGGCCTTCAACTCTGTTTCTGATCACTCCCAGATATACTTTATCTTACAAATGATTTCTGATGGACCCAATGAACTTTATGACTTGGTTCATCTGACAGTACCCAGTTCACGATGGGAAGTTACAGTCATATAATAAAGCTATTTGTTCTACAGGGCTCAGTAAAACTCTAAAAGTTGTTTTTGCAAAGGCTTCAATTTCATTACTGCAGATGGAATACCCTTGTTCCAAAATCCCAGAAACTACTGGGGCTTGCCATAACCTCTACATCGTATTTTTGTCTACCACCCATAGTTCAACTCCATAGGGTTTGCTAAATCATATGGCCTAAGCAGCAGTTGCTCATGTTATAACCTGGAACTGCTTCAGAGTGTGTCCCACTCTATCTTGGCAAGCTTCCTTTTCTCCATGTTCATATGCTTTGTAGTAGGGGATGCATGGCACAGCAATTTATCTTTTGCTAGGGAGGGGATGTCCTGGCATACCCCTGACCACTGGCAGATCCTTGAATCATTGTAAGGTTTATCTTTTAGCCTCTGGAGCATACATGTCATAACATGCTTTCAGGGAAGTAGTCACTTCTTGCTTATCCTGGGTGATCAGCATAATGCCATTGAAGTAGCAGATTAGTGTGATGGTCTGAGGGATGTCCAAATAGTCCAGATCTCTTTTTACCTTGTTATGAAATAATTCAGGGGAGTTAATATAATCTTGGGATGCAATTGTAAATGCATAATATTGTTTGGTCCAAGGGAATGAAAAGTGTTTCTGATCCTTTTTTTCTGACAGGAATAATAAAATTCTTGCTCTCATGCCATGCATTTAAGGCCAATTAATCTGCTTTACCAAAAAATACCATATCTGGCACAGCAGCTTAGTTAAGTCTACATTGGCCAACAGTCTTCTTCTGGAATTCAGGATCCATCTGGTTTCTGTAGGGTCCAGAATGGTGAATCAAAGAATGATATTCTGTGGACCACTATTCTTGCATCCTTTAGTTCCTTAAGTGTGGTACTTATCTCTGCCATGTCCCATGGTTTGTGATATTGCTTTCATTTTATTGCCTTGACTCAGGGGGTAGGTGATAACTTCTTAAACTACTTGCCTTTCCCCATTATGATTGCTCTTACCTCACAGGTCAAAGACCAAAATTCAGGTGTCACTCCAAATTCTAAGTAGTTAATGCTATGTTCTGAACAGTAGTGGTCCCATTTTAAGTTGGACTTGAGCCAGAACTCTATTATCTGAACCCATATGACCCCAGTTTATCCGGGGATAAAGTAACTTCACTTCTGCAGGTGTTTATGTCAACTTAATCCTTTATCCAACTGTCCATAAAATGTCTGGACTTTCTTCTTTCTCCATTGTACAGTAAATGACCCATAGGTATTGACCCAGGTAAATGGCCATAGGTCTTTTTGGGGAAGGCCTAAAGAAAAGTTACAGTGTATCATTGTTATGGTACCCAGCTGTCTCTTCAGTTAATGGTTTCTGGGTCTGAAACAAGTTCACATAATTCCTGCTTCCCTGCACCTTTTAATAATGTCCTGTAACATCTGCTATAGCAATTCAGGCATATCAGCACTGGGTAGATTATGTTGTGATTTAATTTTGCTCATAGGTCTAGAGGCCAGGGAAGGAAATGGCAACAGATTCTGAGGATATACTTGTTGCTTTGTGTTATCTTGTGATACTGGGATAATGCTAGATTTTAATGGGATGAGGGGAGCCATTTCTATAGGCTCAGAATTTAAGAGAAGTCTGAGGAGTCAAACTCTTCCAGAGCATCTACCAAGATGTCTGTATTCTGAGTCAGGGACCCAAGATTTCCCCACTAGGCTCTGTGTTTGGCATAACAGATCTGGTATGGTCAAACATTCAATGGTCCTTGAATTTCGATCACCATGTCTTTAAAATTCTCTGCTTTATCTTAGCTTTTTCTGTTCACTCGGAGCAAGATGGCTCCTTTGTAATCTACCTAAGAGATGACTAACTGTCACAGTTGGTTTTCAATTGTTTGTTATTTGTCTTCAGCTTTTTATTATTAGTCTACACCAAGTTAACTTTACAACAAACATCTAATTCCATTCTTCTTATATACTACTCCTCCAAAATTTTTCAAATGCCAGGATCATCACACTGCATTCCTCTTCACTGGCATGCCATCCACCTTCACATTTGGTGAACATTTTAAGAATTGGAAAGTCACCACATTCTATGCGCTCTCCTTGTATCACTTACCTCCAGGGGCAAGTGTCCTCATTGCCAGCTGGATAGTGTAATATCCAGCTGGTATATTTAGGATGCAGACTCTAGAAAATAGCATACTACCACCATATTTCCCAGACTATTCCTGGCATAGCTGTCAAATAATTATTTTTCTGAGAAACAGATACTAAGATGGAATTAGAAGTGCAAAAAATTTTCTGAGAATTAACATCAGTAAAAGAAGAGGGGAGGAAACAGGATTAGGCAGAATGTGCTGTAGACCTGACAAATTTCTGCCAGCCAAACAATGAGCTCCAGGACAAAGACTGTCCATTAGTGGTCTCCTACCTTAGGTGGAAATGGTTAAGTTCTTGTTTGTACCACTATACTTCTTGATCCTTGTCTCCTTGAGAGTATGGGATCTAAGCTTGAATGCTGAGAGGGATCCTGATGGCATTACCATCTAGAGGTTATTAGCTGACCACACTTTGTTGTAAATGAGAAGCTAGTCCTTTTCTTGAAGGAGAATCTGAACCATGAATCTCTGTGTTTGTCACACCATCAAAACATGAGTCTTTAGATATCTAAACTGGTAATCAAGTTGATTTTGTAGAAGAGATAGGAATGAGACATATTGTTCTGTGTAATAAATTTGGGACATGTTTTTATTTAGTTTCTTGGGAATAGCAACGATAGGAAAGAGAGACAAGGGAGAGAGAGAGAGAAGGAGATGGAGAGAGAGAGAGAGAGAGAGAGAGAGAGAGAGAAAGAGAGAGAGAGAGAATGAGCAAGAGGCCTATGAGAAAAAGCCAAGAATATCAATATTCAATTTTCAGACCTTTTAATTGCTACAATATAAACTGTCTAATGTCTTTGGAAACCATCAATGAAGTTTGATATAAAACTAAAGTGAGTACTTGATTTCTATTGAAATCAAGTGAAATAATCTCTGTTCCACATCTGTAGTGGCACAGTGTAGAACAAAGGATGCATTTAGTGGACTGTTAGTTAATCCATATAGTTAGCCCTTCCCACAAATGATCCTTAAATGTACTTACTTAAAAGACCAGAGTTGACTAGGTAAAATATGAGCCTTCTAACAAGTCCTCCCCTTGAATCCCTGGGAGGTCAGGGATCAATTAGTAGCTTTCACTTCTTGTGAAATAATGGTGTAACCAATGGCATTAGAAGCTCAAGTTTATGAATAGAAATCAGGAAAACAAAGTTCAATTGGAAGATAGAGATGAGACTTTGTAAGCCCACATCATCCCATATTCTAAAAGCAACAGCATTTTTTTTTCACAAAAAGTTATTAAAGACATGGTAGTAACAGTTATACAAGACAATCTAAGCATAAGAAAACAACAAAGCTAAGAAACTAAATCGTATTTGGCAGGTACTGTGGTACAATTTATATGCTATTTCTTAATTCTAATATGTATATGAGGTATATATTATTGTCACTATCTGACAGAGCTTTAAAGAAGTTAAATCATGTGTTGAAGAAGTCACACAACTTAGAAACAGTAGAGTCAAGAATCAATGCCAAATCTTTGGAATGTACACCCATCTCATTATGTGATGAAGTTCATATACACATACAAATATATATAATAAATGTATATATTTATTATATTTATTTATTATATTTTGTTTAGCCCCAAGAATCAAAACACTGGAATCCTCATTAACTGAGGTTATTTTTCTTTATCTAACATATCCAATCAATTTATAAGATGTGTGAGGACTTTATTTACATAGATTTAAAAAAACTGTATTGAAGTATGTCATTCATACATAAACATTCATAAACAATAAGTGTATAGTAAAAGTTGTGAACTTACAAAACAAATATGCATGCAGTGGTCCCATACATCTTCCCACCACCAACACCTTGCATTGTTGTGAAACATTTGTTACAAATTATGACAGAATATTGTCAAAATATTACTACTAACTATAGTCCATATCTTACATTGAGTGTATTTTTCCCCCAATCCACCCTATTATTTTTTAAAATATATTTTTATTACAGAAGTTGTAAACTTACAAACAATCATGCACATGTGAAATTTCCTGAACATTCAACACCCTGTCACCACCACACCACACCCTAGTGGAACATTTATTACAGATTATGAGATAATATCATCAGACTATAATCACCAACAATGGTCCATAGCGTACATTTGGCACACTTTTTCCATATCCCCCATTATGAACACAGTGCATCTTTGGCATTGATGCAAGAATATTAGAGTATTGCTGTTAACCACAGTCCAGAGCTCACACCAACTGTATTTTTCCCATGCTTCTCCACATTCCCACTACCCTGCAATAGTGACGTACAGATGCTCAAGGTCACAGAAAGACACTCTTGCATCTATACTATCAACCACAATTCTTCTCTACCTATGGGTTCTCTGTGTTATTCAGGCCCTAGATTATTCTCTAGCTTTCTTTCAGTTGACATTTATAAGCATAGACTATGTTTTTCAGCCACAATTCCATTTATAAACCAGCTGCTACTCACTATAATGTGTTAACCATCAACTCTATCCATTTCCACACTTTTACAGTCAAGTTAATTAAAATTTCTACATACATTAAGCATCAGTAGTCCTTCTCAACCCTCCTCTTATCTCCTAATAACCTATACTCTAGGTTTTTTTTTTTTTACCGGGAGGTCCCAGGGATCGAACCCGGGTCCCTCCATGTGGGAGACAGACAACCAACCATTTGAGCCACATCCATTCCCTATACTCTAGGTTTTAACTCCATGCGTTATTCTTTATATTTAGTTTATATTAATGAGAACATGCAATATTTGTTCTTTTGTGTCTGGCTTACTTTGCTTAGTATAATGTCTTCAAGATTCATCCATGTTATCATATGTGTCCCAATTTCATTTCTTCTTACTGCAGCATTGTATTCCATTGTATGTATACACCATATTTTGTTTATCAATTCATTGGTTTACAGACACTTGGGTTGTTTCTACCTTTCGGCAATTGTGAATAATACCGCTATAAACATCGGTGTGCAGATGTCTGTTCATGTCACAGTTTTCAGTTTTTCTGGATATATTCCTAGTAGAGGAATTGCTGGATTATATGGCAGTTCTATATTTAGCTTCACAAGGAACTGCCAAACTGTCTTCCAAAGAGGCTGCACCATTTTACAATCCCACCAACAGTGAAGGAGTGGTCCTATCCTATCTAGCACTTTTTTTTTTTCTTTTTTCTTTTTAAATAATGGCCATTTTATGTGGTGTGAGATGATATCTTATTGTAGTTTTGATTTGCATTTCCCTAATAGCTACTGATATGGAACATTTTTTCATGTGTTTTTTTGGCCATTTGTATTTCCTCTTTGGAGAAATGTCTCTTTAAATCTTTTGCCAATTTCTTTGCTGGATTGCTTGCTCTTTTATTGTTGAGTTGTATGATCTCTTTATATAAAATGGAAATCAAACCCTTATTGGCTATATTTATATAGATTTTTCATAATTTTCCTTTCACTCTATTTCTACTTATATCTAGACCCACAACACCTCAATCTCAAATTTCTGGCACTAGTCTCCTACAGTTTCCCTTTGAATTTGGTCTTTCTACATTTCTATGATGCCTTGATTTCCTTGATATTTTAATATTTAAAAACATTCACAGGTTACTCATGGTTTATCGTTATTTTTCAAACACATTTAGTTGTTACTATGTGCCAACAAAAATGCTAGATATTGGGGTACAAAGATGAAAAAAGGCACAGCCCGTGGTCTTAAAAATCTCAAAAATAACTGTACACATGGCAGAAGGTAGAGATATGTATGGAGTGGCATGGGTAATATGGAAAAAGAATTCTGTGACAAATAACATCAATTTTGGGCTCTTCCATCTGGCTTTCAATATTGAGACTATCTTTTTTTTTTTTTAATTTATTTTCATTGTGGGTAAAAATCAAAATTCTCACAATACATACAAACATTTGCAAAATGATATTTAAATATATATGCATATATGTGTATTTGCTTACAAAAATGTTATTTATATATATATATACACATATATTTTAAGAGGTGCTTAGATTACCCAAAATATTACATGGAACCCACTGGGATTCCCATGTTGCCCACCTCCCACACCTCCCACCACATCCCACACAAACATCTCCCACAAGTGTGGCCCACCACCCTCAACTTGCTTTTCAAAACTTTTCAGCCACTTCCCAATACAAATTCTCTATTCCTGTTGGAACAGTATTTTATTTGACCTTCTCACACAAGCTCTTGTTCATCTCTTTATCTCTATTCATTCTTCCTGCCTGAAATGACTTTCATCAGGTCATGTGTGCTTATCCACATCCTTTTGCCAGCTTTTTAATAATAAGCACAAAGCCAAAGATTTGTTTCTATGATGTAGTTTTACCAGACAATCAAAGCCTACAATTCCTTCTACATAAATTCCTACACACATAGCACCCACATCTTAGAATTTATCTCTATTTGTCATTGAATTCAGCATGATAATAAAATCTTTAAAGTCAGCTCTTTTATTCATGAATAACTTATTCCATCCAAGTCACCACAATTAAATAGGGCTCTATTCTTATTACGCACATTTCAGAGAAGTAGAAATTGATGGATTGTTTAGTTCATTATTGTGTAAATATTTTCAGGTCTGCTATGTTTTATATGTTATAGATAAGGCGGTAAAAAAAGAAATAAGGATTTTTGTCTTCATGAAACTTATATTCAAATAAGATAGATGATTCTGAGCAAACAAATAAAAAATAAAATCCATGTTTACAGACTTACTGATAATGGAAATGATCAATATATTTGAATTTGTAGCTTTTTAGGAAGTGGCCTAGAAATTTTTCATTAGAGAAATTGACAGTTGACATTTATTATGTCAACTTTTCCCTCATTTGGTAAGGAGCCAGTCATATAGCAAGTACAAGAAAGAATATATCAGGTAGATGATAGGACTAGTGCAAAAGTCCTAAGAAGCCAGTGTAACTCAAGCACAGTGAACAAGCTGTGGGAAGGTGCAAGATGAAGATGAAAAGATAGGTTGTTCTTGTTAGAAATGGTGTATTCCTGTTTGAACTCATTACTCACTGAATCTTCATACCACAATGCTTTGCACTCTCTGGTATAGAACGGAACACAGTGAAACCTCAAGTGTTTTGTTTATTGATTTATATGCATGCTCATTGAAAATGAGGATCAGAATTATTAATTGAATAATGTTTTGTAAAGGCTATACCCAATCTTCCCAAAAATCATAATTTTTTTTTTAATCCTACTGCTTCCTAAAGTTGAAAGTATCAAAATAAAGGAGCTAATATTCTGCTGGTATTTTTCGAAAACAAACAAACTTCTTGTTGGTGGTAGTGGGACATATTTCAGTCCTTAAAAACTGTGAAAAGCTGACCCACCAACTTAATATAGAAGAAAATACAAGGAATCTGGCTTCTAGTTTTGGCCTTGATGTGTTCAGGTGTCCTAGAACTAAAAGAGTCCATCCTTTGAATAATCTCATTTTTACCCAGGTTTAATTAAATTAATCTGTACCCTGGAGTTCTCGCTTCTGTTATTAACTCTAACCCCTGAGGTGATTGATATGGAAATCTGCCAAGTGTGAGGAGAGCTTAATTAATGCAACAGTTATAATAGCTAATGTTTATTGAGTACTTATTATTTACCAGACATTTTGCTAAAGTATCTTATATGCATTTTTCTCATTTAATTATTTCAAATCTCAATGAGAAGTATTATGATTATTCTCATTTCTAAGATTCATAAACAGAGACTGAGAAAGTTTAAGTAACTTGTCTTGGTTGCACAATTAGTAAATGGCAGAAACAGAATGTGAATCCAGGAGGTTTGATTCTTGAATTTATACTTAACCACCATGTCATCAAACCCAAACAAACAAGCACATACAAAACTTACTTGGAAATCAAAATTCTATGTTATCAACCTAATGGTTACATTAGGTTGATAATTATAAAGAATCCACATCTCTCTGTACAATTAAAAAATTATTTCATTTGTCCCTACTTCTCCCTCCCCTCCTTCCTTCCTTCCTTCCTTCCTTCCTTCCTTCCTTCCTTCCTTCCTATTATTATTATAATTATTTTTAGGAGGTACTGGGGATTGAACCCTGGATCTCATACATGGGAAGCAGGCTCTCAATCACTGAGCTACATTGATCCTCTGTTCGTACAATATTTTAACAGCAGAAGACCTATTTTAATATATATAATAAATATGCATTGGTTATGCTAAATGTGGTTTTATCAATAGAAAACATGGAAGGAAAATATTTTATTTCTTCAACTAATTCCTTTTATGAACTCAGGATAACCTCATCACTCTTCTATCCCAGTTTACCCATGTGAAATAAATAAAATAATGCTTTATTAAATATCTAAAGAATTAATTAAATTAACTAAATACGTGTTAGTTAATTTTAGAGATAAAATTTTAAAGATTTGTGCATAATTATAGGGAATGCTTTTTTATTTATTTATTTATTTATTCATTTATCCCCCCTTGCTGCTTGGGCTCGCTGGGTCAGCTAACCACGCCGTGCGGGCAGGATTGCCTTCACCAGGAGGCCCCGGGAACCGAACCCGGGGCCTCCCATATGGTAAACGGGAGCCCTACTGATTGAGCCACAGCCGCTTCCCTGGGAATGCTTAACACAAAAGGGTTTTAACAATGGATTTCTATTGTGCATAAGGAGATTTTTAGTCTTCAGAGCATTATGTATGCTCTTCATCCAAAAGGCAATTATGTGCTAATTATTGTAGACTGATTTTCTAATGCAGTGATCAGAAAAAAAGCAAAAAAGAAAACAAACAAATGAAAAACCCACGATATATATTTTACTTTAATTGTTGTTGGACATTTCAATTAACAAAGAGTAATTAGAAAACAAATTAAAATCTAAAATTACATTATTTAAAATTTGTGTATCAATCAAATAGATTTGAGACTCTAAAAGTACTCTTTGTCCTTTTTTGAAAATTTTGTTTTCTTAACTGTTCCCTTGATTTTATTTTTAAAGTATTCTTTGTACTCTGTGTGCGTGCTTGAGAGTGTGTATACGATGTCATGTGAGTTATCTCTCCCTTTTTCCTTTCTTCCTGCATGTTTTCTAGACTCTTGTTCTTTTTAGTGGTGGTCTATGCCTCAGGAGCCAGAAGGGTAATATAAAGAGATGAAGAGATACAGGTAGATAGAGCTACATGTTTGTCTGAGCAGTGGGGACTACGTCAACAGAAAGACATTGTCGTCACTGAGAGCACTACTACCTTGATTCTGTAGCTTGTGGTGGTGAGGGAACGTCAGCCCAGTATTGGCAGCTCTCTGATTTTTTAACAGTTTAAACTTGATTTTTAAAATGTTGGTCACTAAAAACTATTTTCTCAGATAACATGATCCTTTGTGTAGGAGATGACAAAGAATCCACAAGAAAGCTACTAGAGCTAATAAATGATTTAGTAAAGTTGCACGGCTCAAGATCAAAACACAAATCTGTTGTGTTTTCTATACTCCAGCAATGAACAATCCAACAAGTAAATCAAGAAAGCAATTCAAATTACAATAGCATGTATAAGAATAAAATACCTAGGAATAAATGTAATCAAGGCTGTAAAAGACTTATCCACTGAAAATTACAAAGCATCGCCAAAATAATTCAAAGAAGACTTAAATAAGTGGAAAGACATCCCGTGTTTATGGATTGGAAAACTTAATATTAAGATGTCAGTAATACCTAAAATGGTTTACAGATTCATTGCAATCCCAACCAAAATCCCAGCAATCTTTTCTGCAGAAGTAGAAAAACTGATCATGAAATTCACATGAACAGAAAGTTTCCCTGAATAGCCAAGACCAACTTGAAAAGGAAGAACAAAGTTGGAGGACTCATATTTCCAAATTTTAAAACATATAACAGAGCTACAGTAATCAAAACAATGTAGTACTGGCATGGGGACAGACAAGCACAATGAAATAGAACTGGTTCATTTCATCCATGGTTAATTGATTTTTTTTTTAGGAGGTATCAGTTATTGAGTCCAGAACCTCATACAGGAAGCAGGTGCTCAACCACTGAGCTACATCCACTCCCCAATGAGAGTTGGTACTTTCATTTATTTGTTTGTTTTTAGGAGGTACAGGGGTTTGAGCCTGGGACCTTGTTCATGGGAAGCAGGTGCTCAATCACATGAGCAACATCTACTTCCCTAGCTAATTGATTTTTGACAAGGTGCCAAGTCTACTCAATGGGAGAAAAACAGTCTCTTCAACACATTGTGCTGGGAAAGCTCAATATGAACAAGCAAAGAATGAAATTGGATCCCTACTCTCCACCATATACAAAAATTAACCCAAAATGAATCAACAAGTTAAACCCATAAAAATCTTAAAGGAAAACATTGGGGAATATCTTCCTGACCCTCTTTTAGGCAACAGATTCTTAGATATGACACCGCAAGCACAAACAGCAAAGGAAAAAAAAGTGATAAATTGGATTTCATCAAAATTAAAACCTTTTTTTCATCAAAGAACATAATCAAGAAATTCAAAGAAAACCTAAGAATGTGAGAAAACATTTGAAAAAAAATATATATATAATTAAAAATCATATATATATAAAATTTAAAAATGGGCAAAGGACTTGAATAGATATTTTTTCCAAAAAAAAAAAAAAAAAAAAAAAGATATACTAATGGCCATTAAGCACAGGAAAAGATGCCCAATATCATTAGCCATCAGGGAAATAAAATTTTAAAACCATGATGAAATGCGACTTCACACCATTTAGGATGGCTATTATTATCAAAACAGAAAATAACAAGTGTTGACAAGGATGTGGAGACATAGAAAACCCTCATATATTGCTAGTGGTAATGTAAAATGGTGCAGCCACTATGGAAAACAGTTTAATGGAACCTAAGAAAGTGAAACATAAAATTACTGTGTGAGCTGCCAATCCCACTTCTAGGTATATACTCTAAAGAATTAAAAACAGGGAGTTGAAAGATATTTGTACACCAATGGTAGTGGAAGCATTATTCACAATAGCTAAAAGGTGGAAGCAAACCAAGCGTCCATTAACTAATGAATGGATAAACAAAATGTGTTATATATGTACAATGGAATATTATTCAGCCTTAAAAAGGAATGAAGCTCTGATACATGCTACAAGATAGATGAACCTTGAAGAAACCATGTTGAGTGAAATACAATAGACACAAAAGGACAAATATTATATGATTTCAACTTATATGAAACTCCTAGAATGAACAAATACACAAGGGCAAAAAGCAGATTATATGCTATCAGGGGCCTGGCAGGGATGGTGGTAAGGGGGAGAATGGGAAGTTACTGCTTAATGGATAAAGAGTTTCTGTTTGGGATAATGAAAAGTTTTGATAATGGATGGTGGTGACAGTAGCACAATACTTTGAATGTAGTTAATACCACTGAATTGTACACGTAAAGGTGGTTAAATTTGGAAATTTTGTGTTGTATCTATGTTACTACAATAAACATTTTTAAAAATTTACAAAGGAAAAAAACATCTGCACCAAACAAAACATGTATATAGTCTGTCAGTTTGCAATTACAAAGTATAATGGGTCTGATTCAGATTTGAACTCTGAAGTTAGCTAACAGCGTGATCTGATCTCCATAAGTTATCTGAGCTCTAGTTTTGAGTATTAAAAGATGGAATGCTGATAAAAATTCCTGGCATATTTCCTGATAGAAAGATTTAACTAAATTTTAATTAACTTTTCTTTGACTTTTTCTTCCTCTTGCCCCATTTCTCTCTCTCTTTTTTTTTTTTCTCTTCAAAAGAGTAAACTGTGTTTCAGTTTCAAAAAATAAAATAACAGACAAAAGGAAGCTTAATGAATTATGGAAGCATTACTTTAAAAAAAATCCTGTCCAGGCACATTTTTCTAATTTAATCCTAAAAACAAACTTAATTGTTTCTCCAGTGTTCAGAAAGATGGATAAATGAGCACAGATTGGTTAAATAACATGACGAGGATGACCAAGGTCTTCTTGTTAGTAAAAAAAAAAAAAAAAAAAAAAAAAAGCTTGATCATATTCACATCTTATAAAACTAATTTTTTTATTTGGCTAAATATATACTACTTCCTTATCCACTACCTGATTCCTCCCAAACCATCCTTTCATAATTTGTAGAGCCTTTATTATTTTTGTTATTATTATTTTATGCTTGATTCTTATCTTTAAATACATCTGTCCCTTCTTTAAAAGAAAATAATGTGGCTTCTCTCTTTGCTTTTTTCATGTTTTCATTGCAAAACTGGCAAAGAAAGGAGTAAACATTAGGTGGGCCTTTGTTTTGGTCTGTGACCACATACAATCCATAGCAACTTGCTGAAAAATGAATCTTCTTAATTTGCATTTGAAGAAAGGAACTGTATTAATCAGCCAAAAGAGGTGTTGATGTAAAGTACCAGAAATTGGTTGGCTTTTACAAAAGATATTTATTTGGGGTAAAAGCTTACAGTTACAAGGCCCTAAAAAGCCCAACTCCAGGTACCATAAGAGGTACTTCCTCACCTAAAGTCTGTTGCCACGTGTTGAAGCAAGATGGTGACTCTGTATGCGAAAGTTCAGCCTTTCTCTTTCCTCTTAAGGATCCATGGTCCCTGCTCCTTCCCATCTCAATTGTAGGCTGGCATAGGCTCATCTCTCAGGGCTTCTCAGATGCTCTGTCCTCTTCAGCTGCAAACTATCCAGCTTAACTCTCTTCCTGGGGCCTCTGCTGTCTCTATGGAGCTGTCTCTCTTCCTCTGTGTTCTTCTCTATGTATCTCCTTCCGTGTTCTTGATTGATCATCCGTTTATATAGCCCACAAAGGGGGTAGGGACTGCAACCCCTGCATGCCCTAATGATGTGGTGGAATCAAAGCCCTAATCTTGATTTATAAAGTAAAAGTGAAACCTCTGAATACAATCAAAGGGTATCATGCCCAGAGGAACAGACCAGTTTACAAACATAATCTATATCTCTTTGGGGAATTCATAAATAATATCAAACTGCCACAGAAACTGTATAAATTCAACATGATATTGAAAAAAACCTGATAGTGTAGGTGTTTAGATAATCACTTTGAAAGCCTGCCAAACCTTGCAAAGGATGGATGTGACATTCAGCAGTCACAGAAACAGTTCCAGACTTCCCTGCTTGATCTATTCTCATTTTGTTGCATCTTTTCTCCTTCTTAACATGAATGCTCACTTGGCCTTACTTCTGCCAAATCCCTCAGACATATTAATTGCCTATGCATTCTCAATTGGCAAACACTTATTTTGTTTCCTTGACTATAATCAGTGTCTTTTCCTTCTGACTCAATATTTCCAGGGACTGTAAACATAAAGGACCATGTTTCTATAGCCTGGAGGTTCTTCAGTGTTGTGTTCTTACATGTTCTCATAATGGGTATTGTGTCTTGTGAGCACTTGAAAATAAAAGAATATCCTAGAGAGATATTCTTCTCTTTAGAGAAGACAAAAATTAGCAAATAAATCACATATCTCTATATACTTATCTTCATGATTGTGTACCAAATATTTGCTTCATTTATAATATTTGCTTGAAAAAAATAGATTTTATAATTTTATGAAGAAATGAACAAATTTTAGTTTCAGACAAGGTTTAACTGAAGTCTTTTGGATATCTCATCATCATAAGCTGGGTAATAAACACATTAATGGACTTTTATAATCCCATATACCTGAAAATGAGTGTTATTTTAAATGTACAATAATGATCCCTATATAGTTTTGTCATGAGTGACCCATGGGCAGAAAAATGCTTCAGGGTTTTTTTTTCTTTTATTTTTAAATTTCCATTTGTTATTCATAGACTCATTCCCTTCTATATCCTAAATGGGAGTTGTGAGAAAGATTTTTGCTTTTCATTTTGTTTGGTTGTCTTTTCACTTTTTTGATAATGTCCTTTGATGCACAAAAGTTTTCAATTTTGATGAGGTCCACTTTATTTTTTCTTTTGTTGCTTGTGCTTTTGGTATAAAGCCTAAGAATCCTTTGCCTAATGCAAGGTCCGAAATATTTATCCCCACATTATTAGCCTAGAAAGTCAGAGAAACACCTAGCGTCCATCTCCCAGCACTTGAACACCTCCTCTCCTTTCTAGTGTATGCAGATGTTTCAGTAGGTTTCTACTGCATTGCCCTGGGTAGATGTTAGGTTTAATGGAATGGCCTTAATATAACTTAAACCCAGAAATTGAAACAAGCAGCCCCAGGCGCTTATCAGAGAGTACTCTCAATGGCAGGGCCCTTTCCCCCTGGGTTGTACAAATCAGGCAGCACAGATTTGTCTAGTGTGGCAGCTGCCATCCACTGACCTTGGCCTGAGAACCTGGCCTCCCTGTGACTGGCTTGAAGGGATCCCTATCTCTGATCTTTTGGATCCTTGTGCTGTGTACAGGCATTCCTTATTTTACTACACTTCCCTTTGCTTTAGATTGCACTTTGCAGTTATTGCAGTTTTTACAAAATGAAGGTTTGTGGTGTGAGATTGGAATGATAAATGAATTTACTAACCATCTTGATTTGCTTGAGCTTCCATTTTTTTCTAGGGAGTTATAAAGAAGAAATGGAGGTTAACTGAAGCAAGTCACCATAACAATAATCCTCTGAGGTGTTGATAAAACCCCCTGCCCCAGCTTGAGAGGAAGAACTGTAACAAAGAGTTCAAGCTGATACCTTCAAGGCCAGCTGACGTTCACCAGATGGCTATAATCCTACATCCACATACTGCTTGCTGATTAACCCTGGGCCTCAAGGTCACCTTGCCCAAACAACCTCCATAGTCCCTGTAGCCCACGTAGCTCACAGAACACAGGTACTAACCATAAATCATGTTCCTTTTATCCTGCTCCATTCCCCTACACCTCTCCTTTGTCTCAAGCAGCCATATAAGCTGTCCCCCAGCTCACCCCTTTGAGCAGAATCCTCTTTTGGTGCTGCTTCTGCATTATTGCAACTTTAGCTTAATAAACTTGTTCTTCACCCCTTTTATTTAAGTCTGTTTGCTCATTTTCAGCAAAACAGTGGCAACTCTGTTTGAGCAAGTCTATCGGTGTCATTTTTCCAACAGTATATGTACTCACTTTGTGTCTATGTGTCACATTTTAATTAAGGTATGTACATTGTTTTCTAGACATAATGCTATTACACACATAATAGACTACAAGCATAAGGCAAACATAACTTTTATATGCACTGGGAAATCAAAAATTTCGAGTGATTCACTTTATTGTGGCATTTGCTTTATTGTGATATTTGCTTTATTGTAGTGGTCTGGAACTGGACCTGCACTATCTCCAAATATGCCTATAATAAAGCGGTCATTTGCCGAAAGTTTCTATTGTGCCTGAGCCTGTGTTCCCATTACGCACCAAATAGCAACTCGCTCCACATTATCTTCTAAGAGTTTTATTGTTTTAACGCTTATATTTAGGTCATTGATCCGTTTTGAGTTAATTTCTGTATATGGTATATAGTTTTTCATTTTTACAAACAAAAGGAAACATAGAAAACATATTTTCATAGAACTGTGGTGCTTACCATTTCAGGTGGGACTATTTCAAAACCACTTTATATTACAAGAATTTTCCCTGTGAAGCAGTGTGCACTTCTCTGCTGTTGATTTCAAGCAACATATTAAAGCAATCAATTTTAGAGATTGTTTTTATTTTAGTTTCATTTCTCTGATATTACCTGTAGAAATTGAAACTAATTTTGAAATGTATAGTAGAAGAAAACTACAAAGTACTCTCACATATAAACAGATATTAAATACTCTAAAAGTATGAGCACATAGAATTCAGTAACATGTTAAAATATAAAAGATAGTTTAATATTAGGAAATCTACTAATATAATGTATCATGTAAATAGATTAAGGGAGAAAAACTGTGTGGTCATCTTGGTAGATACTCAAAAAGCATGTGGACGAGTTGAGCTGCATTGTTTATTTTAAAAAATCTTAGTAAATTAGGAACAGTAGTGTAAAGTATTTACATTACAAAGTAAAAGTAGCTATTTTACTAGAAACACTTGAAGTAAATTAAATCAGAAATTATTTTAGGGAAAAGAATAAAACAGCAGTGGAATGGTGAAATAGCCTACAAACTCTCATAACACAATCTTCATCTTAGTTGAAGTAGGCCTTGCTTCAAAAGGCTCACCAGTGGAGACATTTCTATTAAATTTAGGGACCAAACAAAGTAGCCCATTATTTTTAACATTCTTCTGGAAGTTCTCTAATAATTAATCAGGAAAACAAAGTGAAACAAACAAACAAAAAAAAACAACAAAAATTTAAAATCAAAACAGGACAAAATATATTCTATTTGCTATAGTAGATTGAGTTATGGACCCCAGAAAACAAAGCATTTTCTTAATCTTAATCCATTTTATGGTAAATAGGACCTTTGGAAGATGTTGTTTTTAGTTAAAGTGTAACCAACTAAATCAGGACTGATGGGTAGTAATCCTTTTACTGGAGGCCTTTAAAGTGTAGAGCCAGAAGCTGGAAGTCAACCCAACCTAGAAGAGAAAGGAGAGGACATTGCCATGTGACTGAAAAGTGTAGGGACCTAAGGATTTCCAGTAATCCAGAATGCTTCCAAATTGGGAGGAAGCAAGCCTTCTAGCCTCTGAAACCATGAGCCAATTAATTCCTGTTGTTTAGGCCAAATCATTGTGTGGTACTTATCTTAGCAGCCAGAAGACAAAAACGATTGCTGATGACATGATTTTCCATTTTGGAAACCCTAGGGAATTTCCTAAAAACCCATTATCACTAACATACTCATTACTGTAGGGTTGAAAAAAACTAAAGAGAAAACAAATATGTCTATATACTAATAATCATGTATACTATATATAAATGAACAGTTAAAATGGAAATTAAGAAGTCATGTACAATAGCAGAAATATCATAAAGTTCCTGGAAATAAGTTAAAATAAATTTCCTAGAACTTTATGAAATAATCTACATAATTTACCTATGGGATACAAATGAAAATATGAAACTGGAGAATATTTGCTCATCAATGGAAAGACAACAGAGAGGTATTTCCTGAATCAATACACACATGTAAGCCCATCCTAATCCAAAGTTAATTTAGGAAAGGACATAGTGAATTCGACTAAATAATTATAAACAATATATAAATACATATATATCTAAAATAAAAATAGTAAATTTGGGGAGGAATTTCACTAAAATGTTTATAAACACACATATTAAAACAATATAGTAACAGCAACAGAGTATATGGATATTTTAATGCAAGAGTAATGAAAGCACAGAAACAGAAGTAATTATGCATAATCACTTAGTTTATGAATCTTGAACTATTTTAAATCAATCAGAATCAAATGGATTCATCAATAAATGACAGTAGAATAATTGATTAGTAACACACACATACACACAAATATCCCTAAACTATGTTTTAAACCAAAATAAATTTTTGATTGATTAAATACCTATGATTGTTTTCATTATATTTAATCATTAGTCTTTAGGAATTTATTTTTCTAATCTCCAGTATTGGTGAGTATACTTAAACATACTGCCAACTGAGTGTGAATTCTTACAAAATTTCTGAAAGCAATTTGGCAATATGTGTCAAGGATCTGAAAAGCACTCAAAATATGTAACTTGCAATTTCATGGTTAGAAATATATTTTAAAATATTTAATAACATTTACAAAGGTCTTTGTTATAATATGATAACAATAACAAAATCAAAGTCTTCATCAATAGGAAATTGGTTAAATAAATTAGGGAACTTTCAAATTGCTCCTTAATCTGCAGTCACTTAAATAATAATATATTTTACTGATGTACAGCCGTGTTGAAAATGCCCATTAAATGCACACAGAACATTATGGAAGTATATATATATATGAGGCCAGTAATTGTTAGGGTCATAATACCTTATACATCTTTGTATCTCCCACTATGCCAAAAATTCTTTTCAGTGATGAATAAATGATTATATTAATTTACTGAATGGGTATCATCACTTTTAAGGTATTCTCTTAAGTTCTAGAACTACAGATGATAACAAAAACTTATGGTTGCTGTTTATAAAAACACATCAAAATTTGAAAAAAAATAGCAAATTGTATTATGGACAGAGGGTTCATGCAAAGGTTTTTGGAGAAATCAATATTTGAAGTGCATTGTAAAGAAGACAGGGGCTAACCAAATGAAGAAGAACCAAGTGAGTAGCTGCTCTGTTAAGGAGAGAGGAGGCAGGATGTAAAGAGGCTTGGAGACATGGAAAATCAAGCAGGTTTTTTAAAAATGTTGAATTATTGGATGAAATTTGGAGTGGAGGGTTAAGGGTGATTAAGGTAGTAGAGGCCATCAGATCTAAAAGGTATTCAGTGATGTTCTACAAAGTTTAAATTTTTTCTTAAAGTAATGGAAGCCTTTGGAGGATGTTTAGTCTGGAAAAATAAAATGTTCACATAGTACTGGAAAGCATATTGTAGTTTATTTCATGTGTCATAACAGTTCTCTCTAATACTCTTTGGAACTCCTTCATTTGAAATGCGTGAAACTCAAACATATTATATACACATAAAGACAAAATTACAGCCACATATTAATGTGTACAAAAGTCTAGAGTGAAATTGATAGTTGCAAATACTGAGTAACTGTAGAGCATAGAGATGATTCAAGTGTGGAAGATTTCCTGGGTGAGATTAGATTGAAGGCAAGTCTTAAAAGGAGCAACATGATTTCACTGTGATGAGTAAATGGTGCTAATGGAACAAAAGAAACACAAGTTGGATAACAGAAATTGACCCGTGAGTGGGGTCTTGACACATGATAGAACTTACAGATGAGTAGAGAAAGGTACTGAGACAATCACCTTTCCACAGAGATGAGGGGAAACAAACACAGATAAAGATATAAGTTAAAAAAAATAAAAACTTTAACAAATAATAGGATAAAATATAGGTGAATGTCTTTCTGATCATTGAGTAGAGAAACATTTTTAACGAAGGACACATAAAGTAGAAATAATTAAAAAATGAATAATGAGAATATCAAAATTTAAAACTTTATTACAAGAGGTATAAAATCAGACTGGGAGACAGTATGTACAACTTTCACAAAATTTTAAATTAGCAGGATACATATATCAATCATTCATACAAAAAAGAAAAATGCAAACAAAATAATGGAAATATGAATGGACATAATCAGTTCAAAGAAGAAACCTGAATAGCCTAGACACACATATATCCTGATTGTCCCTAAAATTAATATAACATAATTTTTAAAAATAATTAGACATACTTGCACATTCATCTGACTAGGAATGTTAAAAGAGTATGTCCATATTGATTGACAAAGGAGGTAGGGAAGGAGACACTCCATATAAATCTGGTGAAGTATGAATTAGCACAACTTCTTTAGAGAGAAATTAAAAATACCAATAAATTTGACTGGGTAAATCTCATATAACACAGAAATACCATTTTAAGGAAACTCTTGCACATGTGAAGTAGGAGATATGTACAAGATTTTTCTCTAAATCATTATTTGTAATGTATGGTACTTGAGAGTAGATAAAATAGGGGCTTTTAAAAATATTATAATAATAATAAATAATCATGTATTATGATGGATACTATGCTTCAGTTAAAATGAATGAACTAGATCTTGTAGAACTCAAAAGATGTTGACTAAACAACAAGTTACAGAAGATTGTATGCAAACACATGACTTTTATTAATGTAAAACCATTAACTGAAATGTAGTAAAATTCACAGACATTGCTCTGGGGAGAAAAAGGAATGGAGAGGAAGAAGAAAGGGGCTTGGGAAGTGATCTCAGGGATTTCAGCTTTAGTTGCTGTATTAGTCAGTCAAAGGGGTGCTAATGATGCAAAATACCAGAAATCTGTTGGCTTTTATAAAAGATATTTATTTGGGGTAGAAGCTTACAGTTACCAAGCCATAAAGCATAAGTTACTTCCCTCACCAAAGTCTGTTGCCACATGTTGGAGCAAGATGGTTGCTGACATCGTGAAGAGTTCAGGCTTCCTGGTTTCCTCTCTTCCCAGGGCTCAATTCCCTCCAGGCTCAGCTGCTCTGCTCCTTTGTGTGCTTACTTTCTGGGGCTCCAGGATTAAAACTCAGCATCAAAGCTCCAACTCTGTCCTTGCCCAAGGGGCAGGGGCTCAACGCTGTACTGATGTGGACCAATTAAGCCCTAATCATAATTTAATCAAGTAAAAGTGAAACCTCTGACAGACAAATTTACAAACATAATCCAATATCTATTTTTGGAATTCATAAACAATATCAAAGTGCTACAGTTGCTTTGACAATAAATACGTCCAAATGATAGCCTTTGTCCATTCATTTACTGACAAGGTGGATACATAAATGTTGGTTGTATTAGTCTTTGCAGTTTTTCCATTCTTTACATTATTACTTTGAAAGCATGGTTTGATTGGGTTTATTTGAAAAAATGAGTTATGTTAAAGAGAAAATATCTTGAGAATTAAGTTAAAACTTTCTATGGCAGGTAGAAAAGAATTAATAATCCATAATCATGTTACTAGAGTGACATAAAAATGGCATTCCAAACTCTTGTGGGCAACTGTATATTAGAAAGAACTAACATAATAGCTCAAGAAATATATTTAAATATTCAACTTAACAAGGACCCTACAAGCAAATATGATTCCTTTTTGTGAATTACTAAAAGTACCTCCTCCATAAGGAAGAATGGCAAAAAGGTCACAGCATCCTCATGGATGTATGATAACTTGGTCTTTCTTCCTCTGGCTGATATAACACCATGTAGTTTCCTAGCTTCTAAAGCAAGTACCATGCAAAGGGTTGGCTTAAACAATGGGAATTTATTGGCTGGCAGTTTTGAGGTTTGGAGAATTACAAAACCAAGGTGTCATCAAGGTGTTACTTTCTCCCAGAAGATTGTGGCATTCTGGGGTGGACTGCTGGTGATCCTTGGTCCTTGGCTTTTCTGTCATATAACAATGCACATGGCAGCCTCTCCTGGCTTCTTCCTTATCTTCTGGGTTCCACTGACTTTCATCTTCTGGCTGCTCCCTCTGGCACACACTTTTTCTGTGGCCTTCCTTATAAGACCTTCAATAATAGGGCCAAGACCCATCTTGACTCAGCTGGGCCACAACTTAACTTCATCAAAAAGTCCCATTTACAAGAGTTCATGCTCACAGGAATGAACTAAGTCTAAGAACATGCTTTTCTGGGGCACATAGATCCAAACCACAACACAAGGCAAGAGATATGACTTTACTAAGGGGATTTCAGCCCTCACTGATACCTCCAGTCAGGGGACTTTGTGCAGAGCACAGGTTATACAACACATTGCTCCTTCAAGTTGGTCTAAAATAGTCCAGTAGTAAGAATCAATTAAATTGTATTTAATATAGTTGTATACTATTTTCATATACTCCTGACTACATATGTGCAGGCAACACATATATAATTTCTTTTAAAAATGATCATATAAACATCCTATAAATATTCTCTTGTATCCTTTTTTATCCAACTGCACATTGATATTCTTAATATCCTTAATAGCTTTCCAAATCAAATGTGCTACAATATTCCGTGCCATATGGTGACTGCACAAAAGTGTAGCTATTCCAAATACACTTATGAAGTAGCTTCTTTACAAACCAGAGGCTTCTTTAAGCTGGGTTATAACTTTACTTTATAAAATAGAATATCTTATTCTATTTAAGTTTTTCACCTGAAACTGAACCCTTATTTTTATTCCATTTTGAAACCATGGCATACTGGTTTCTAAAATACCTTGTGATATTTGGTTGAAAGTGCTGAATATTATTATAACCATCTATCTTCACATAGTAGAAACCCTTGACTGGAAAAGACAGTGTTTTATTTTCCTGAAGCACTAGGGGACGTTGTTATTTTTTGACTCTAGCTGTTGCTATTAATTCCCCAACTTTTATGACCATGAATCACCACCCTCAAATTCTTTTCTTCCTATTTTCATCAATATAGCTATATATAATCTTGCTCTTGCAATGAGAAAACACAGACCAACAGTGCATTACAATTGGCAGGCTTATGCAAAATTAAATATTACCTGTTGACTTGAGCAGACCTTTACACCAGCTCTGAATTTATAATCATTTTTCATATGGACCTTATGCATTGATTTAGGTACTTGCGAACAATCAGTAAGCAACATTATCAGCATCATACATTCTCTTGATTAATAAGTAATAGGAACCCTGGAAATTTCCATTCTTTACCATTCAAAGTCACTAAAGATTAATTAACAATGACTTTATATACCTGGGATGGATGACAAATAGTTTCTTGTAACAGTAATATATAAAAAAATTAACCTTCTAAAGCGAAGATATTTTTATTTGTACAACCATAAATATACACTGAGAATTTGACTCTAAGAGGTTACTTGATAAATAGCCATGATTGACATTTAAACCATGTGAATATAAACTACTCTTTCCTCTGTACTAAGGAATGGGTCCATTTCTAGTTTGTTTTATCTCCCTGTCCCCAATCAAAAAGACTTCCTATAACATTATCATTAATATTATTCTTATTTAAAAAAAAATAATATTATTTTTGCTTTTCCATGATAAATTTCACTGAAGGCCCCTTCTTCACCAGTTACCTATTAGTTGTTAAGATATCAATCATACTTGCTGCCTAAATCTTAGAGTCTTGGGGGGAAAAAAAGCAGAGAACTAAGTCTTGGGTGTTCTGGGAAGGAAGCAGAGAATGCCACCTTTAAGGAGATGGCATTTGAAAACGGGCCTGAGGAGAGCATGATCATTTTATTCACATCATGACTGCTAACCTCATTTTTATATTGCCCAAATTGTAATGCTATTGAGCAGTGTGTTGTAAGAGAAAAAAACACTCCATAGTAATGTAATGCAGGGCATTCAAATTCGCCTCTTGCTACAGCTGTGTGGATTTAATCAACTGGCAGAGGCAATAAGACCTTAATTCAAAGCTTGACTCTCATTTATTTGTCATGTGCTTGGAAAACTACTTTTCTATTTTGAACAGTAGTCTCCTCATTTCTAATGGGGGAATGATAATACCTTCCTATAAAGCTGTTGTGAAGATTACAACTGCTGCATATAGTGACTAGTTAGACCAGCTCCCAGGACCGAATTATTATCAAGGAACAGTAGTGGTAATTATGGTAGTTATTATCAATCATGTCATTCAGATTTTCCAGGAAAATAGGCTAGAGAACCTTTAGGTTTCCTACCAATTCCTTCCCACCCACCCCTTCATGCCCCTACCTGCATATTGAGATGGAGGAATTTATTATACCAGATGAAAGCAATTGAGGGTAAAGAATGAAAACAGTACAATAAAGTATTTCCCATAGCAAGTACCTTGATTGGACACTGTTAGTGAACACCCTCTCTTCTTCAATTCCTCCCTCCCTGCCTTCCCTCCCCCTCCCCTTTTCCTTCCTCCCTCCTTCCCTCCCTTCCTGACTTTCTTCCTTCCTCCCTCCCTCCCTCCTCTTTTTAATCCTTTTTACTTACTTCTCTCTTTCTTTTTTTAAATTCTCTCTCTGTCTCTCTCTATATATATATTCTCACCATTTATTCCAAACATAATTTTTATTCTCCTATTTCCACTTACAGATTTTCTGAAAGTTCTTTAGGATTTTTGTGCTTACTAACACAAACATCAGTAATGGCTCTGATTTATATTTGTGAGAAAAACAGTAATGTTTACTTCTTGGGAATTTGCATATATAAAATTTCATACAATAATCCCAGATGAGCAATATCACGAGTTTAAAAAATCAAAAAACAAAAAACGGGAGAGTGGAAGTAGTGCAGTGGTTGAGTGCCTGCTTCCCATGTCTGAGGTCCTGGGTTCAATTCCTGGTGCCTCCTAAAAAAATAAAATAAAATAAAACATGTTTAAGAGTGTCTTTAATTAACTCCTGGTAAATTCTGATGATAATTCATTACACATATTCCTTAGGAAACATTTTTAAAAAACTAGAGGCTTGGATGGCATACTTTTAAACCAAAGTATACATGTTTTAAACCCTGTAGTCTGTTTAGATTTTTTTTTTTCTAATGGTCCTCTTCCCCATATGAAAGGATATACTTTCATTTCACTCTCCCTATTCTGTGGCTTCCTAATGTAAAGTATGGATTTTTGAGCCACATGTATCCTTATTTTTGCATTAAGAAAGAGTAGTCAGTCTATTTATGGAATCCATGTTTATTTTGCTGTATTCCTTTCTCTAGTGATAGAAAAATCCCAAAATAGTTAGGTTAAAAAATCTGATGCTTAGATTTCAAAAACTATAATGGTTAAATAATCAGTTGTGATGATTAAGTAATGATAATTACTTAGATAATTATCATTATCATTACTGATAAAGCCCTTTTCTGCCTTCCACCCTCCTATCTGATGATAGCTCTGAAATTTGTTCTGAAATCACTGTAATTCTCTGGAAGTTTCCCTCATTGGTATTAGATATTTAAATCTACCATGAACTGAATGAAAACGTGAAGAATGAAACCTTCCAACTAATATGCCTCCCAAGCTGCTACATCAGGATTCACAAAATAAGATACTGGCAGAATGTGGCAGTATTACATTGTTCAGCAGCATCTCAGGCTGTCTGAATAGTAAGTGATATTTAGTGACCTCCGCTTGTCCTTGAGGCTCACTAGCAAGAAGACAGTGCTGCAGTTAGAGCCATGACAGTGACTGGAGCCAAGTTTAGAATGAAGAATGCTTCTATTTTCTATCTCTACAAAACCAAGCATGTAGAGCATCAGAGAAGTACATCTGACTTTCTAATGCATTAACTTTAATTTTTGGTAGTATCATATCCTTTTATGAAGCAAAATGAATTATTTTTTCACAGGTAGGTAGCAGCTAATAAGCCTGTGCACTTTCAGATATTCAAATAGAGGAAAACTTGTTAACCTTTTTGGATGCAGTTTTCTAATGAGGAGATTGGATAAAGTGAGGGATAATTTGAAAAACTGATGACTCCTGAAAAATAGTAATAAAAGAAATGGTTTGGACCTACTATTCATTCCTGATTTACCAAAACTTGTTCTAGCTATTTTAAGTGAACAAAAAGTAGAAAACTTCTTTACATCCTTTAGAGATTAATGTGAGTTTTTTTTCCTTTTTAAATCTCAAGTAAAGTGAGTTGTTATGAAGCAGAAAGTGTGTTGGAATAAACTAATAAACTTGCTGTAGTTGTAGGAGTTGAGAATCCACAGTTTTGCTAAAATAAATTTAATATAATACCTACTGAATATGTTATTTAATGAAGTTATTGATAAAATTTGTATATTCTTACTAAATTTTTATAATGCGCATGATATTCATGTACAAGTAATATCCTTTAAACGTGTAGAAGATTATTAATTTCTCATTATTACCCTTCAGTAATGGAATTGATTGAGTTATTTTAGCCAGTCATTCAGAAAACATGCAGGTTAAACTTTGTATGCACTTTAGATGCAAAGCCTTTTGGAAACAGAATTTTACAATTAAATACATTGGAAATATTTATTAACCAGGTCAAGCAAGCTGTTTTACATAGGCCCTGAGGTTACTTATAGCTTAGCCAGAGACGTGAAGAGACTAGGTTAGCTTTGGAAACAGATCTTAAAATTTATATGTGTTTTTAGTTGCAATGTAATAACTTAGTAAGATACATGTTATTGACTGAGATCTTCCAAACTATTGTTTCTTAGTTTTGTTTATGGATCCAAATGTTATTGTTCAATATGTGCAAAAACCGCATAAATTATTGTACTGCTCAGGCAGTAGGAAACCACCAATTTACCTCACCTCACCATAGCTTTAAATGTCAAAGTGTCAAGTTGTCCCTTCAGGTTTCATTGGCAAACATAAATTATTGCTAATAGAATCCACTGGAGAAATTTCTGAATAACAAATGACTTTAGAAAGCATCACTACAAGAAGGAACTGTAGGGCACGATATAATTTATGATACAAATATTTTCAAAAGCTGGTCTGCTGATTTCTAAATGTAAAATAAATAACTGACTGAGTTCCGTGTGTTCAACTCATCCTCCTGCAATTTCTGTCAAATATTTTCTTAAGGAAGTCAGAGCTCTGACTGCAAACCTGCAGTGCCTTTAGAGCTTCAAGGTATATGGTGGAAGACTAAGCTTTAATTTAATTCCCTGAGTTTCTCCAAACTAACTCGACTTTTGTTTATGGATTCAAATGTTATTGTTTTGTATGATATATATGTCAGTTTCATACCCTGAAATTAAGGTAGAATTTCAGAGGCTCTAACGTCCTTTCCTTGCTATGGTGCTCCTTCCCCATTTTCAAGGAGTACATGAAGAAGGGCAGAAAATGTATTTCCAAATTTTTTGAGCTATTACTGGAAATTCTACCAAACTCATACTTTGAAAGATTCTGAAGGTAGCTTCTCTAAAACCTGTAGAGAGAAAAAACAGCAATTAAAAAAAAATCTATGGCAGAAAGAATAACCGTTCTTCACTATTTGCGATAGAAACGTTTGAATTTTTTCATTTGGGCCCAGAAGCGAAGAATTGGGCAGGTCAAAATATAGATACATTCAAGAGAATCACATATGCCCAAACTATTTCCATTGTTAGGTTGACCTTTCTGTCTCAGATGTCATATTATGGAAAACTAAACCTAATAACTAGCATACTAAAATTGATACAAATATTAATAATTTAAAACACTAAGTATAGAAATTTAAGGTAATGGTCACAGCTATAAAACTACATTATAGAGTTGCAAGAAACTTTCTTAGAGGTGAATTAATATCAGATATTGGATTTCTCAACATCTAATTTTTGTCTTTATTATAAAAATATATATTAAAATTGTCTTCTTTTTCACAATTTTCTCATCCATTTATATATACTCATGTACTAACAAACTCAGCATTTCTTAGTGATTTTCAGAATAATTGTTCTAGATGAAAAAATTAGAAACTGAACCAAATAGGTTATCTGGAATCAGAGGCTAAATTACGCCTAGGCTTCAGTGTAGAAAGTGTTTCAGTGCTTTTCAATGTAAGCACACATTCTGGCAACATAAGTAACCATGCAAGAAGTCCTTTGAAAAGAGTTTTGCTTCTCAAAGTTTAACTTGCCATCATTTAACTTATGTTAATGTCTTACATTTTTCCTACCAACTCCTTTAAATAGAAAAGGAAAATCCTTCATACTTGTAAAATGTGACTATAAAGTTTGTTTACATAATTTTATTATTTAATGACGTGTTAAATCTATTTTAATGCCTATTATCTTTCTGTGGAATATATAAAATTTATAGAGTTAAGATCTAAATCTCTCAACATTTGTTGAGCCTGAAAAGCATTTGGAGGTCTTATTAAATTGGGATTTGTAACCTCCAAAGTTTCTGAATCATGCCTTAGGTATGGCATGAGTAACAAAAATCTGTATTATTTATAAGCAGTCCATATGACTTGGATGCTTGTGTTGCATGAACCATACTTTGAGTAAAAGTAGCCTGAGTAATCACTTGAAAAGGGTTTTATCAGGGGAGCTGTGCATTAGACAAATCCAAAGTCTTTTCTCAACCTTAAACTTCATAATTAATCTGACCATTAATTGAATTATCATGAATCTGATCCTTATTAATGGAACAGATTTATTTTGGGACAGTTAAAATTACCTCCCTAATATTCTTAATATTAAGCTTTTGTTGATTTTGAAGTGTAAAATGAGAGAATTCAACAAAATGTGGGGAAATGTGTGGACATTGGAATCAGACACACCTGGATTGGAATTCCAGCTCTGCCACTTACTAAATTTGTAATCTCAGGCAGTTGTCTTAATCTTTGAGCCTCACTTTTCTCAAATGATCAATAGAACTAATAATAACTACATTGCAGGGTTATTGTGAGGGCAAAAACAAATTTTCCTATATGCACCTGCCACTAGTCGGGCATCTATAAATGCTTTATACATATCTGTAATGATTTTACTTTTCCCTGTTGTAGGAAATTATACAATGGTTACTTGGTTTTCCAAATGAATGAGCACACATTGTCGTTGGCTAATTTACCCAATTAACTGCCTCAGCCTCTTGCTTCTTTCTCCTGAATATTTTTTGACACTAAGGTTAGGCCACCATCATTTCTTATCTGGATTACTGCAGAAGCTTTCTAATTATTAACCCTGACTCCAATCTCATCCCCTTTCAATCCATTTCCTGCAGTGCATCCAGGCTGGTTTTACTAAAATCCAAGTCTGATGAATCCTAATTATGAGCTCCTTTAAATTAACAAGGGTTCCCTTTTGCACTCAGGAAAGAAATCAGCCTACAAAGATTTTCATGATCTGGACTTTTCTTGTGTCTCCTGCATTATTTCTGGTCATTTCTAATTTACTCTTTACTCTCCAGCCTTACACATTTCGCGAAGAAACCAAGCTCTCTTTTACCCCTTCCTTAAGTACCTTTCTCTATCCCCTCACCTGGCTAAACTGTACACACCTTTCAGTTCTCAAATAAGAGATTACTTGCTCTTAGATGCTGTTCTGCTTTCCTAGACCGTTAGGTTTTAATTTTCCAGAATTTTCCCTATGACATTTACAACTAATATCACACTGTATTGTAGTTGCTTATGCTTGCTAACTCTCCCTGAGTAGATCACAAGTCCCTTGACTTTGGGTAATATAATCTTTTAGTTGCTGTAGTCCAGTGCCTAACACAGTAATTGGCTCATAGTACCAACAAAATAATTTGTTTAAAGAATGAAAGCAGCTTATACAGGTCCTTATTGAATACTATAGTCTCACAGAAGTAGTTCCCAGTTTCTGGACTTATCTAAACTTGACAGGCATGTCAAAGAGGGGGATATTGTAAGGTTAAAGGGCAATAGGAAACCATAGGGCTATCAAGTGTCTAGATAACGTAAGATGTTTTTGGAAAGACCATAGGAATTGAAGGCTTTTGAGCAATCCTCTTAGGACTGCAGTTGGATGCACTTTGCTGCAACAAACATATTTTCTGTCACATGATATATTTAGCTTTGCAGTAATGGAGGCTAGTGGCTTCAGTATGCTTTACTCTGTCTGGCATATGTTAATGCTAAAGAGAAAGCTTGCTACAAATTCAGAAAGTAAAGCACTATTAGCCTTTTATTAATTGGGGTCATATTCATACTCCCTTTTTCCATAAACTCACTTTTTGAAAAATCAAGTTTTATCTAATATACTAAAAATATTCTTGTACTTGCTAAGAAAAAATTTTAAGTTTTGCACATCTGTATATTGTCCATCTAAAGATTTTGATTTGCTTATGAGCAAAGTCCTAATTGTTTTCCTAATTTTAATTTCATTTTTGGAGATATTAATTTCATCATGCTGTATTAAGTACTGCAAGTTGCCAGACAACATGCTAGGTAAGGACTGAAGATAAAACTGTGCTGGGTACATGTGTTCATGGCACTCAAGAACCTACATGAGTACTTGTATGTTGAATGATTATTTTAGAGGTTTTGTTGAACTCCTTGTTAAAATTTAGGTTAAGACAATTTTTCAGGATTTTGTAAATTTCCCCTGATAAAGGACAGTATATGCTCTTTGTAAAGAATTCTGAGTGTAAAATTTCCCAAGTCTTTATAGGTATTTAGTACCTGGCTACAAAGTTAAAAAGATTAATAGGTATGAAAGAAATTTTTGAATTTGCTAAAACTTTTCATGATTAAATTAGTGGTAAATCATATATAAGATTATTTTAGATACATTGGAATGTATGTTATTTTAATGCAAATCAGTGAGTGTTTTATTATGATTATGATTATTTTAATTCAATGAGCAATAGAGCATGGAGAGTGCAGAGTGCCTGAACATGAACAGATTTTTCTATAATTTTAATATAAAATGAAAGCTAGAAGCCACTAACATATGTTAAATGCCTGCTATGTGTCTGACATAGGGCTAAGGCTTTTATATGTGATATTTAAGCCACCTGGACATTGTGAATATTAATTAAAAATATATAAATTATCCAGTACAGTGCTTGGAACAAAATAGACAATAAATTCAAATGTTATTCTTTTTATTTATTACAACTAGCCTGAAATAAAACTCTTTTCCCTGGTTTATACATGAGGAAAATGAACTTCAGAGTTGTTTCTTGCACAAGTCACATTATCTGAAAGTGGCAAACCACAATTCTCTCATTTGTTTTCTGTTTGCCTTCCATGGTCTTATGTCAAGTCATTTTATTATATCTGTCTTTTTTGGACTAAGGGGTCTTTTTAGTACTTTTCAGGAAAATGCTCTCTCTCTCTGTCCCCTACCCCTCTTTTATTTTCATGGAACACTTATTTATCTTGCACACTGAAATTACCTGAATTTCAAGGCTATTATAATTTACCAGTAGGAAGAACTTGAGGAAATATAACAAAAATCTCAGTGATTGGGAGGCTATGATAGAAAAAATGAGTGAGGGGGAATCAGAAAGTTTAGAGTCAGTCACTGAAACAAAAGTATCCCATAGATGAGGGAGAGAGAATAGATAAATATATTAATCAAGGTAAAGTTACTTTGTAGACTAAATTAAGAATTTGGATTTTGGATAAGACTATAAGTTAGGGTAAAAGACAAAAAAAAAAAATATATATATATATATATAAAATGAAAGACAAGTGAAAATACTATTTCTTACCACATGCATTCACAAATTTATAAATTTTCCCAAAACATTAGACACTCCAAATTCTTTGCTCAATATTTGTACTGCTTTTGAGTTCTCTAGACAGTTAGTTGTATTTTATTTATCTATATAACTGCATCTCTTTCACTAGATTTATAAAATGAATGATTCCCTAACCACACTATTACATTAAGCTTTTTATTCTGTAGTAGTGCTTAGGTTATGGAGTGTGGTAAGAGCTAACATTTTAATTAATATCTTCATTTTGGAATATAGCATTTTCTCATTAATCAAACAAAGCAGTTTATAAAATTAATTAATCTATGGAACATTTTTTCATGGCTTTATTCTGTGATGCCTCTAGATTAGAATGCATATATATATACCATATGCTATATTATATGTGTGTGTATAAATATATATACCAAAAAAATAAGGAAATAATTATTTTTGCAAATCAGTATCAATTCCCCCCAAAATATGGGGAAAATTTTAAGCAAACAACTTGTGGTAGTTAAAAATAAAACATTACATGGATTTATTAGAAACAATTAAGGCCAAATTAATCTATTTCCATTTTTGATTTGACTATTATATTAATTTCCCAGGAGAAGGGAAGTTCAATATTTGATAACCAATATAATTTTGAAAAAGATAGAAAAATGGGGGAAAAGTATAATGCTAATAGTGCAGTTATATATAATTAATCCTAGTTGAAATCAAACCCTTAAAGTGTGTAAATGCTTGGTCATTATTAATGGGGAGGGAAGTCTTACTGGCTTCTTCTACTGTTAACTTTGCTCTAATGTCCCTAGAGTCTAGACTATTCCACATTTGTTATAAAAATATGCTGCGATTATTAATTTATTTCTTCGTTACTTTAGGAAATATTTGTTGAGCATCTATTATGGGCTAGACAATTATCTGGGATCTGGTTTTATAGCAGAGAGACAAAACTATAATAAAACAGACAAAAGTACACATTCTAATGGAGAAACTAATAATAAGATACCTTAAGCAATGCATAAAATATAATGTCAGGGAATGAGAAATTTTATTAAGAAAACACAGTGATGCAGATATTATGTCATAACAGCCGTGGGTGTTGAAAATACCAGAGGAAATGGCAATATGTTCAATAACAGAATAAAAATGTTAAAGTACAGTATTCATTTTTTTTTTTTAATTACATAAGGTACAAGATGGGGGACATGGCTTAATACCAGTTCATTTGAAAAAGCCTTGGGAAATGTGTGTGTGTGTGTGTGTGTGTATCTATAGATAAATACCTGCATACACATGCATATAGTAAAAGCAGTAACTAACACTTTAGTGTTACATGTTACTCTTAGCTGAACAGAA